>JAUJYV010000237.1:0-64712 GCA_033995625.1 Ophyiulus pilosus
CACCGACCTCGACCGGGGAGCGAACCCCGCAACCTAGGATCGAGAGGCGAGCACGTAACCCACTCGACCATCGGCATCGGCAATAAAATCATAGTTTCTGATTTTAATAAGATATAAGTTTCTTAATGGGCAGCGTAAATGTGGAAATATGATATAACATGTTTAGCGCTACAGCATATACTATATATGAATTGTACATACATAGGTAGATCTGTGATACAACAAGGAACACAAGATAGTATGATGTGGTTTAAGGACGTCTTTCAAGATATAATGTGGCATGGCATCGCTCTATCAACTTCTGTTATAGCTGGCAAATAGCAATTTTTAATTACTCGTTTCTGAAGCAGGCCAATTTCAGGAGAATTAGCGAGATGTTGAAAATAGAATAAATTGAACCCCTTATGGCATAAGGTTGGCGATAATATAATTAAAAATGCCACGTTCAACCACTCCAAATAATCAAATTAAGCGGGTGATGCAATTACTCTCTATGTGCCATGTGTGCATTTTGCCACATTAAAAAAATCTAACATCTGCTTAAACTCATAAGGCCAATTGAGCGCGATGTTTCATTACGTGTAAGTGACATCTCTTTTATAAAGGATAAAGATATGAAGGGATTTTTTAACTCTATCGTGATGCTTATGCAACAAATAGCACAAAAGCAACAAAAAAATAACACGTTTCCAAGCATGAATTACGTAAACTTAGTCGAAATCGTTTTACACTGCTTATTCATATCTTTCTGGTGTTATACTAAGCTTTGTTCAAATTTTTTTCCCAACATTTGTCAAATAACACGGTTTCCAACTTGTTATGGCCAACTATCTAGAATAACTGCCGTGTTATACTTAGATATTATTTTACAAAACGCAGAGCGCATACATGTATAACAGAAGCAAAATAATACCAAATTGGATGGTTGCCATCGTGAAAAGCTCAGGGTAGCAACGCCATGTAGGAAGCTAGCTAAGTGCCATGATGGCTGATCTAGGAAAATGTATTGGCACTTGGCTAACGTTGCGTGGCCCCATAAATGTTAGCCCTCGTTATTCCCAAATATCGTTCAGGCAATGGTCTGTAAACAAAGATTGATTGAAGGGAGAAGACAGAAGACATATAGGTTTGTCCTCAATGTGATTGGTTAGCAATGTCTTGACACAACAATATAAGACATTACTAAGCCTAAAAGATAAACACGAAAAGCCCAATCTTATACGATATTACAGGAGATATAGCTCCTGCTGGATTCACCAAGGACACCGGGTAATGTTGGTCAAGGCACATTGGATGGCTATATACAGTAATGGACAACCCGCAAAGATGCTGCATCGTGACATTTTACGAGTGCATCATGGTGGGGTTTAAAACAAAAATATCTTTTTGAACACTAAGACCTTTGAAATGATCTTTAAAATACACAGCGTTTCAGATAATGTACATATTTTAAATCGGACAAAATTATTTTTTTATACATTTTATAAACAGCTTTAGAAATCAATTAAGTCCATCCTCACTCAATGCCAGGTTGTCAGCTTGACTTTTTATTGAAATTGTCGTTATTTTATCCATACTATTTATAGGGGGCATTTGTCAAATTCAATTTATATTGTTTGTATATTTCTAATAGTTTTGTTCAGTCCAATTTCAATAGACCTAATGCAGCAACCAAATCATGATTAGATTATCGTTAATGTTGCTTCAACGACAATAAAATATCGACTTCTGAATCAGATAAATCCTCAAAAATATTAATCAAAAATTGTTAAGAAAATCTCAAATAAAGAAACCATTTGATAAAAAATCGATTTTCCTCACCTTACCACGTAATTGTAAAGAAGTTTCTTGAAAACGAAAAGTAACAGCTATTTGAAATTGCTTCATAAGAAATTGTACCGAAGATTACTATAGCAAACACATTCTCTACTAGGTCCCATTTGATTTCATTGCAGACCTGCATGTAACGTTTTATAGTTGATATATATATATATATCTATGTAGTACTTTTTCTTTTGGATATGTTTTTTTTTTATTCGGAATACGAGTTGCCCTATTTGTATGAGAGACGAACTTGATAATTTCCCTATATAACGTTCGGCTGAGCCATTGCAGGTAGCAATAGTTGGTGATGGTTTTATGTGCCTATACAGTTATGAGTTGAAAACTTACTGAAAATAACATTTCACCAGCTACACACAGGGAACTTGCAATAAAGCAACATTCCTTCATTTTCTGTCTCACTGCATTTCTTAATGGGTTTTTCTTCCATCTTGCCAATAAGTATAGAAGTATATGGTACACCGAGAGAATAAAATTCCGTTGAACATCTAGCATGTTGAAGCAATGAATTTCAAATTCTACTTATATCAAACATTGTATAATTAATGTACTATGTTTCTTTCATTTCTGCTAAAATAAGTAATACAATTATATTTACTTTTCCAATCCTCATAATTGCACCATATACTTAATTGACAATAAGTTATTCAAAAATTACACTTTTGTATACTTTTTCTAAACATAATACTTAATACCAAAAATTTGAAGAAAAAATGAATCGTTACCGAGTTATTTATTTAATTACAAAGAGTGACCGTCCTGTAATTCATTTTACTTGTTAGAAATATACATTAGTGGTCGTCAAATCAAATTATATTATTAATATGTGAGTAAAGCATTTCGTAATTTCATCTACAACCTTTTAATTTGATTTCACAATGTAAATGCTTTCCGTGTAATTGCCGTTAAATGACTTGGCTTATGGGCATGCCTAAATATGAAATTGCACTCATCTTTGAATTAAAACTACTGCGCGAATCGTATATGGAATTTTTTAAATGTACTAATAGTACAATATATTTGAGATTTGAGATGTTATAGTACAAGTATGTTTTATAAATTTTTTAATTTACAGAAGAAAATAAATCCATCTAAATCCACTTTAAAACTTAATTTGAAAGAACAATTACTGTACTCAAGATACATTTTAAAACAGTACTGCATATACACTTCACAGTATATTTGAGAAACTGAAATTTACATTAAACTGCCGCAGAATTATCAATATTGCTACCGGGATAATCGAGATACATTTCATTACATGTAGCATCGCCTACAGTTGTATGAAACGTTTTCTTGTTTTGTAAGGTCTAATTAAAATCAATATGTGAATGTATAACGTGTTCAGCGGTCAGTTGTCGATAAACTTACTTCATAATTTAATATGAATAACTTTAGTTGCTTCCATTTTCATTACGACATTCAAATAACAAAGGATGTATCAATAACAATATTTGTTACTTAGGTTTGTAACTTTCGTATTCTTCTAGAAGGCACGATGAGTTTAGTACATATGATCTTGCAAATATGTATAAGGGAGACACGTTTTCCCACAAAAAAGCTGCAAATATGATTGGATTTTCCCGCCCATAACAATTTTATTAAGGTCAGCGGAGAAATATTACATCCCCTCGCAAGACTGCGTGACCATTTTGCCCTTTCCTACTCCTCGGGCAATTCAACAGGTCAATTGGCTATATTAAGAAAATAAACAAGCGACATATCCCATTAGTTTTGCAATTATTTGTCGCCCACCTAATAACAAATAATTGAATGTTGCCATTTACGGCCATCATAACGAGTAATAGAATTTTTATATACAACGTAGGAAACATAATGAAGTCATTAGACGTTCCCAAAACAATGTGCCATTTGGCTTTCTCGCCTCATGCCATCATACGTGAGGCCCAAATAATAGATTCCCAATAGATGCGTAAAGGGAATGCAGAATAATCAACCTATACAAACGAATTACCAAAAGGCACAAAATTTACACGAAAATCTATTGAAAGCGAACAAAAAAAACCAATAGTCAACATACACGATCATCAAGATGCATGGATGCTGCTCAAAGTTGAATTATTTTGACATCGTTTTCCCTGGGGTTTTCGGAAACATCTCTAAGAAGCAAGCATGATGGGGACTTGCTACCGTAAACACTTTGCCTTTTCTAGCTTAAAGGAGTAGGATGATTCCAAACTGCACCATGCAATTTCTTAAATTTCTTCGCATTTATACCATAAAAATGAATTTATAAAATATTATGTAAGTGGAGTAGCCATCTATAGCATTTTGAATGTCCATTAATTGAAAATGTTCCCCAAAATAGAGACATTTTACTTTAGCATCTCTCATTTGTACGTAGTAAAATAAATGGTCCAATTGTTATAAACGTAATAAACCAACTTAAGCACCAATGGACCATACTTAAAATTTCCAACCAAGTAATTTTTGATTGTTTCCTAAGAAAAACTTATTTAGCCATTCAGCAGTTCTTCGATCAAAGCATAAATGAAAATATCGTCAGTAATTCCAAAAATCGCTTTATAATGACATTTCAGAAGCAGCGATGCGTTTATAAGTGCAAATCAAGTTAATTCTTGAGCAGTGAAAAGCACTTAAGGCTAGTTCACACCAGGCCAATTATGCAGCGAACTTACTGCAAATGACATCGTTTCACCAAAAATTATGTACTTTTCGACGCTAAATTTAACGCAGTGACAAAAACTACCAAGTTTTTCTTTGGTAAGCTTTTAATAAGTACTTCACAAAAAATGCTGCCAGTGGCATTACCCCAAAATCCTTCTAAGAGACTTAAAAAAGCATTTTAACCAGCACTAAAGCGGAGCAGTCTGGATGATAAGCACTCAAGATAGACTCATTTATAATTAAATTTCGCATACATTTTTTTTTTTTTAAATGTCACATATGGAAATATCACATTAACTGTATTTATCTGAAATAACGATTAAGGTAGTAAAAAAATGTTATAAAAGATATTGGTCATGTGCACGTATGATGATACATAAGAACACGCATAGTCATGTACTGCATTCGTATATATGATAAATTATTGACTAAAATGTCATAAATGACCATATATATAATTATGCATAATTACATAAATATATTTTAAACATGATAATTTTTGTTCATAAAAGTATGTTCAAATATACCATACCTGATATTTCCTACATACATTACATTCAAACACTACCATATACATGCTTATTATTATGCTTAGTACACACTTGAAACACGAAACAGGGTTTCGTAAACATGTTTGCGATATGTGGTTGCTAACCAGTTTTCTTTAAGCAAGTTTTAGTAAATTTTGGCTAAAAAAAACCGTGTCCATGAAAAATGTCGTTGATCGCTCAAGAGGCGGTGAAGATCAAAGAAAACATGTTTGCTGGTAAAGGCGCTCCTATCAAGTCCTGTATACCACGACGTAGAGCATCGACCCAATTTGCCCCACGTGATTTCTAGAGCAGTTGCCAGTTTTCATGAGTAGCAAACATTTCCTCCGTTTCGAAATGTCTTTTTGATGTGGGTAACTACATTCGGACAAACCTGTTTATGGAAATATGTTCACGAAACCACGTTTCCACAAACTGGTTTGCAAAAACTCTGTTTCTGTTTAGTGTTTCAAGTGTGTATATTAAGCATTATACACCTGGGGAACTAAGAGTGACTTTCATGTTATAAATAAATTACATAAATACTTTTATTTAAAAATGGGGTTATTTATGTAAACTTACCATGAAGTCATTAATGTTAAATCAATTGTTATAAATATTATCCATATAAACAAAAGCTCTTAGGGGTCCTCAGCGAGAGTGAGTCGTGAGTAACCAAGATGTGTTTTTGTGAAAAAACATCGGAATGACATATTCATTAAGATAGAAAAAAATATTTTTTCCATCATTCATCATACAGGATCAGATTTGTCAGTGCATAGCTGCAAATCGTGCCATTTAATAAAAGTTTCGTTTTTTTAAGCCATATTTCACATTATAAGCATACTTCAGCAGGGTGTGGATATCCCTTCCTGTCTAACCAGCAAACCGCAGAATAATGAATGGTAGAATCGCAAAAAAAATATATATATATATATAAATATAAACACCTAGAAAAAAAAACAGCGAAATATTTTTTTCATATATCACTCACTAATGGCTAGCGTAAAACCAATTGTCAGAAAACCGGAAGCTATCAACCACAACTCGTGCTTTATAAATGTTGTTAGTATGCCGCAATAAAGAGACGATACTGGAGGTAGTCGCCAATGTGCAATGACTGGCATAGAAGTCAATACTAAACTGAAATTGATCGTTTCAATAAATAAAAAAGAAATACCTCCAATGTCCCCAATACGGCAATAAATTCAAGATGCTTTTGATAAGTGGCATCGTAGCAAGGAAAAACATTCAAAAGCCAGAGACGTGACGACAAACAAAAGTTTATTTCGAGAAATACGAAGTTAGATTTTTTTTCTGCCAAGGGACATTTGGATACTTATACTAACATATTAGTCCATAGTGATATGCACTATTTGGTCAAAACGATTCGGGTGGAAAAACTAAATATGTCCATGTTTGGGTAATTTAACGCCAAGTGTGAACTATATTTACAGGTCCTTGATGGGTCATATTTAGCCAATAATAGTCCAATTATGTGCGTTAATTAGCAACTGGTGCGACAAGTATGGACCATATTTAGTCGTGTGTATATAAGCAATATCTTGCCAATTATATATAGTCCGTGTATTGGCCTTAATTACGTGTCGATGATCCGAAATTGGACCTTAACTTAGTACTGATGAACCACAAATGCATCATAAAATGCTAATTACATATATATTGATGGTCATACTTGGCCAAATTCACGTATATATTTATGTGTGTCTAAATTCTGGTCAAGCCATATATGGAATTAGTTATATACGAGTATATTGTATTTCTCTATATTTATGTACATGGTCCATATTTGGTTTTTCAACTAGGTTTCTGTCGGAGGTTCCCCACCCCTATATTAGTGTATTTGCTTGAAAATATAACTTATAATTCTGTCTATTAATTTAAACTTTGAAGCACAAGCACAAATTCAAATACAATTATTTTTTTAAATTAATTGCATGCTGTCTAATTGAAATGATCAATCGAAAGTTATCATGTAGTTATATCAAAAAAAGCTAATAGATTTATGATAATTTCTTCTTAAGGCAATTATTTGCTTACCTAAATACAGTGCATCGCATGTCACCAGTCATTTTATCTTCAGAAATGCTATCTTATTATCGAAATTATGATCATGAAATTGACACGAAAAACAAACAAATTATATTTAAAAAGGAATAATTGATAAGACACAAATATGTCGTTGACAACGCTAAATGTTCAAACCCTAAATCATTATAACATACATATATGGATATTAGGAATTACAAATAATATCTGAAAATACAGGGTGTCCAGGAAAAACGTAGTGAAAAAGATTGAATCATATCACAGTAAGATATCAGGAAGTACACACGCAGGGGTATATCAGGAGTACACACATAAAGTAAGGCATTCCGAAGTTTCAAAAATTCGAGTACATTTGGGACCTGGAACACATTTCTGGTGTAACTTTCCCCTTTCACTGAACTTTAAAACTCAATTAATCAGAAAATATAATAACTGAAAAATACCATAATTAGTAGACGTTCATAATGGCTTTCCCCCCTCTTCCTTCCCTGTCTACATGATCACATGCCATCAGACCCCCCTCCCCCCTCTTGAGGATTCCCTTATTGAATGGCCCTAAAGGGTGCTCAAAAATGCTTAGAAGTGTAAAAGGGTCTTGCCAACCATAAAGTCTAAAAACAACTGCCTTATGAAAATATAAAATAGACCTGGATACTCCATTGATGATGTTGGTCATACTGCACAAGTAACAAAGGTAAAAAGCGACCACAAATCACTTAACATCAGCAATACGAGTGCCACGAGCAATTATTGTTGACCGAAAGCATGATTGTCATGACCTTAATCTCAACAAACCCCTGTCAGAGGATTCGATCAATAAAATAATGAAACCTTTTTGCAATGAACAAAAATTCCCTCAAAAGGGAATAAAATAGAAGAAATTTTCTATAAGATGGTCAATGAACCCCCTACAGCGAAGAAGGCTCAATACTCCCGAAGAGAATCCGATCTGGCTAAGTCAGATAAATATAAAAAACTCAATGGATTGTAGCGAAGAAAATCCACGTGATTGAATGCGGCAAACCGAAGAAGATATCCAAGAATTCAACCTAAGAATGGCTTTGATGGTGGACAAAATGGTTTTCTTTTATCGACAGTAAAGTGCAGCCTCATTGGGCAAATGAAAGCTTTTTTTCAGAAAAACGCCGTCCGTGAATGTGTTTTACCGATTGGGAAGGCTCTGGAAAGATTTATATCCTCTGTAAAAGATTCAATATTTCAAAAGCAGTTTTTAATGGTAAAAATATATCATATTTTAAATGGAAATTGATTTTAAATTAAATAAGCAAGATATTTATTATCAAATTATATAATTCAAACCATCAAAAAAGCCTCTAATTTAATTTAGGTAATTAATCATTTAATTAAAATTAGTCCTAACTATTATAACTTTGGAATGCTTGCGACATAATAAATTTCAAACTTGAATTTGGACAACATCTTTTGATTATTTTCAAACTTTTCGTCTAAATCCAACGTTAATTTATTATAATTATTTTGGGAAAATATATTAATTTGTTAAGAGATATCATATAATTCAGATTTGTCTTATATATGAAAAATCTAAGATATTTGCTCTGTATATACATCATAAATACTAAGCATATAATATATAGAAACGTTTTAAAAAATGTATTAATTAATTGTGTACATCAAAATTTTAGTGATTCTCACAATGAAGCACATTTTGGATCGTGATAATCTTAATAATCATAGAAATCTACAATTTTATTTTCTCAAAAGTGTTCATTTGTCTTTTAAATATTTCAGATATTTAGTTTCTCGAAGCAACGTCAGTGACCCCATAGGCATGAAGTTTAGGTTGACAGGATTTGCTTGTCAAAAACTTTAAGTGTAGAGCTTTTGGGTATCACTACCAAAAATGCGAGACAAATGACAAATTCTCATTTTAGTGAGCTCTGTTTGATGTATAACATCCACTGGAAAGTGACTAAAAAAGGATCACTGCAGTATGCATTACGATATTGCAGGCTTAATGTGCCAGGCATACACATACAATGATCTGACACGATTACTAACTGGCAAGATGAATGCAAAAACGTTTACAGCAGCCTAATGCATATCATGGAGAACGATATATCACTGAGAGAGTTTTGCGACCAAGTTGGGGGAAAAAATACTGGGGACTATGAAACCATTTGTTTCAACGTGTTATATTATAGGAAAAATATATAGCATCCAAACTTGTACAACGTCTCAAAATGATTTAATGATTGTTTGTACATTCAGATGCCTTTTTATTTCCGAAAAAATTATAATCGAAGCACATAATTGTTTAATGAAGCATATAAGTGATTGCGAAAGTTTCTCTATAACCACATCTGCATCTACTACAGCATGATTCACGACAAAAGTTTACAAAATGCGTTACTAAAATTCAGTTTCTTGAGACAAGAAAACTTAATTCAACAAAATTGGGATTTATTTTTATTGCTTAAGATTGTCGTTGGTTGATTTTGTAAAAACACATCCTCCTAAAGTCAATATAGTTTTTCATAAAAAACAGTTTGCCTACAATTTTAGTTTTGCTAATTTCAAATACTTTTATCGTGGATATAGCCTCAAATTAATCAACGAATCATGACCCCAAATGAATTCAGTTTTCACTTTTTAAAATGTTTATTCATGTATATTTCCCATTTATTTTCCACCTCAATTCGCGAGGTCCTAGGAAATTGTTATGAGTGCAAACAGACGTTTTTAAACTTACCATCTCACATTTTCGATCGTTTAAGGGAGTTGGTAGACTTTAAGTACCTAAAGATTTATTCGATCAAGTTTTTTGTAAAGTCTTTCATGTCGCGGGTTAAACACAGTACTATAAAAACAAGTTGATTTGAAATTTCCTACGTGCACAGGAAGCAATTCAATTTGCGTGATAATTTAACCACGACCATATATTTTTTTTTTCTTCTCTAAAGTTGGTTGTCTAATGACGTCATAGGGCACGTAGTTTCCTTCCTGGCAAGACAAGGAGCAACCCCTTTCCCTTCCCTAACCGCTTCCACCACTGCCTTTCATTGATAAGAACGAGTGTTTCGTTCAGATATGAACAAGCCTTCATGCTTTGCTACAGTTTATTTGGGATCTTGTAATTCATCAGAGCTTTGTTGATGCTCGTGGCTCCCTATTCTGCCACAAGAAGCCATCCCAACAGGTCGAGGGAATCGAGAAATGCCATTATTTATAGAGGGTAATTACCTAGCGCATTGCCTTCAAAACACATTCTTCAGCACGTACGAGGCTTTCACCATCTCAACTATGAAATATAACTTAAGTGCAGATGGTGTTGGAGCAACGGAAAAAAAGAAGTAATGCCTTGTTTGCAAATGAGAAATAAAAGCGAATGCACTGCCCTGCACATCTATCTGATAAGCAAAATTAACTAATGGACTTAAGTAAATAAGCTAGTGGAAAATTACTACTCCGAACTCCCTCAAATTATTTCTTAATGGGGGCCCGTTGTGTAAATTTCAGCCGATTTGGATCATGCTAAACGACCAAATAAGAGGTTGGAAATATTACATCGTGAATTCTGCAGAGAAAAGACAATGGAAACTGACATTAAAACGCTTAAATAAATACTAATTCCGTTGAGAGGTTCGTAAAATAAAGGTTTTCAAGAGTTTGCAAAATATCTTCTTCAATCAGGTATAATGAAGAAAATGTATTGCTAGCTCTTGATTCGGAATATTATGAAGTAATATTTTATTTATATTCGTCACTGTTGTCTTTTGATGTCCTTTGAGGTTTTGATCAGTTTTTTATTTTTGTTTTGGGGCTGGTTTTTCATAAATACCTAATGAATGAGATTAATATTCAAGTAAACGGTAGTGGACCATTCACCTCCAATTTAGGGGTGAATGGTCATGCATATTTTAGGGACACTGCCTCTACGAGATAAAAAATAATTTTATGCAAATTAAAATCAATGTCATCATGAATTTTCCATAAGTTTATAGTGTGCAATTACAAACAGCAGGCTTAAGCAGTCAGCGCACTATGTATATTAACAGTATAAGTGGCGTAGCAAAATATAAATTAAAGATGATACTTTCATTAAAGTTTAAATAGGAGGTACAACGTTTTAAACGTATCTTTGATTTGCTTTAGTAAGCATACATATCAGAATGAGCTCTTGTTTGAATGAAAATTTCCGGCAAATGCAAATTTATAATAATAATACTTCATAACGAAGGCGTGGATGGCCAATTTGAAATGAATAGTAAATAAATGCCCACATGTGGTGGACAATTAAATGTGGCAAAAAGTCACGTAATGACACGTTGCCATACGAAAGTGATAGGAGAATTTGATAAAATACACGTTTTGCATTTTTTTAAACATCGTGTTGTATATGCTGGCATGTTATTTTATTTAATATTATACTTGAAAGTGGCCATCCCATTTATAGTGCTCTATCGTTGGTAAATACTCATGCCAAAGCCAAGTTTACCAGACTAGAGTTCATTACAGCTAATAAAATTGCTAGACCAAAACCATGGTAACTCTAGTGTGTACTTTTAAGGCGTTGACTTGCTCGTGTCAACTTAAAAATGCTGATGCATTGGCTACTTATATGCCTTTAATAGCAAACATAAAATGTGTGTAGCACACAAAAAAATCCACCAGATTATCTTCACTGGGAATACTCTGGGAATACTATACAGTACCATATACGTTTGGTAATTCGCGACAACGTTGAAACTACAAACTGGAAAACGGCCCATTAAAGCGGATTGCGAGGAATTAAGTGAAAAAAAAAATGATGTCGAGTGAAATTTCAACACATGTTAGATATTTGACGACCTGAGGAGAACTAGATCTAAAGGATTGTTGTCAATAGAGCAAACACGTGTTGCTTCCTTCAGACAAAAAGCAGCAAAGGCTTCGATGAATTCAAGCATGATTGATCCATGCTTCGTTAAATTTAATCACCGATTAAATTTAATGATCCATGTTGCTGTTTATCATTGCACATCAGACAATTCTTATGTTATAGGACCAAAGTAATGAAAGCACTTGTGTTTAAATTAAAGAGCAACACGATCATGTTAACATAAAATATAAACCAAACACAACTTTAAAAAATTTTATTTGCAAAACAAAACTATTAAACGATGTTAATTAAAATTGTGTTCAGAAATCAAAATCGTAAGCATTTATACTTCATAATATGTTACATATTTATTTATTTATAGTTAATCACGACCAATAGGTAGTAATCACACATTTTGTAACAAATTGTTTTTGACATTTGTAATTATGTCAAATTGTTATATTTTTACTTTCAAACGACGAAATGTTTGGTAAAAGGGTTTTGACCTGCTAGGATAATGTGGAGCATAGTTAAAATAAAATAAAATCGCTAATAAGTTAAACTCTAGATGATATTATTGATTTTTGCAGCACTTTCAATTTAGCTCGCATAAATGTAACAATAGATTTCTTTTCGTGAATAACTTCTAGATTTTCCGGAATATTCTAATGATTGAATTCATCGCAATAGCTGATTCATGAAAGGGATTTTTGTCAATTCTTTTGAAAGAAAAGCAAATAATTCAAACAGAAGAATACAGGAAGATGTATTCACGAAAGACAGAACCCTAATGCAAAAAAAAAAATAAAATTCAGCTGGAATATATGATAACGTTCACGAATCAGGAAGAAGTGAAGAGAAAAAAAGTGACAAAATGTCTTTTTAAAAATGAAAGCACTCAGCTGTGGCAGTAAGGTAAAATTGCCAATCTCCGAATCAAATTTATCTCGAATTTCCTGAAAAGTAAGCGCAGAAAAAGCCGATGAATGCTTAAATTGAAAAATGTTAAAAATACATGCTATCTTAAAGTACAAAAACTTAACTCTACTTAATATTAGTAAACCAACCAAATTAAGAGATTTGTTAGGCATGCAAAGATTACCTCATCAATAATAAGTAAAACATTACTTACAACCTAAATATTAGAGACCCAGATTTCACGTTGACGAGATCGACATCACAGATTTTTTTTTTTCGAAATGCACATGTGCCAAATAACGTGAATGGGATTATGGGTAAAGGGGAACCACAATGTGAAAATCTATTTCAGAGTATAAAAAACAACACGACGGCGGCAAATTTAAATTTAAACGGATTAAATCTAACGGCGCTCCTCCTAAATACCGTCCGTTCAGGTTATTTATCACGTGACCGGTGGATGGAGCCCTGTCGTCAACGTTGCCTGCTAAATTCATTAAAACGGGGAATTTTACCTTTGGTCAACACATGCGTCAACATTCAAGGTAAGTAAGACGACGTTAGGTGGCTAAATGTCTCTATTATTTAACTTCCATTCTGACGTGGAAATTAGCCTCATTAAACTATATTTCAATACATGTTGACTATTAGAATTATATAGAATATAAATTTCATAATCTTTCTGGATTTCTTTTTAGTCCATACTTTCTGTGTTGTTACTTTTTTATAAAAGCAAATGTTAAATCTGAAATTCAAATTCTATAAAACAGTATTTCAAGTCCTTGACAAAAAAACAAAAAAAAACACAAAAGTAACTACGTTACGTATACATAAGTAACTCTACTTCAAAAAACTTGTTGTGGTCTGCGAATACGAAGAATTCAATGGCACATAGGTTAACTCTGTTTTGACAATAAACATTTCCATTGTTGTACAATTTCCGCAGGGTTTGCTGAACTCAACCAGCATTTGTAAACCTCTAAATTTATTTGTGTGCTTCGACAATATTTACACTGCTCTGATTTGAAGGACTAAATCGATTTATTTGAAGGTACTAACATCGAGATTTTCAATATTTTTTTTTCTTTAATGCTCCTACTATACAATCTACATAAGGTGTGTTTTAACGTAGGTTACGCCAAGTTTACCACAAAAAAAACCCATTTCATCACAAATTTGCTTTTTGCAAGTGCCAATTAGGAAACCATCGTGAACTGCTAAGAAATAAAGACGAAAATGATGTCAGACAAAATTTAAAAACGTGGAACTTCAATTCGATTACCAAAATTGCCACAGGGAAATAAATATACCCTGAATAATTTATTATATATTTTATTCTTATTGCGGTCTACATAAATAGCATGCGAAGAATTTAATGGCAAAATTCAGTAGGCATATTATCTTATTTTTTTTGTACCATTAAATTGAAAATGCATTTGTATATTTCCCATATGCATTTAATGCGTGCGTGTACCTATGAGAGTGGATTAAAATGGAGTATGGAAAAGGTGCATTGGCGTCATACATGCAGTCCATTTTCGCTCTTCAAAGTCATATACTGTAAATGTCATTCAGGGGCCATTCAAAAAGGATGTCTCAGAAATTCTTTCAAAAATTGGTACCCTACTACCCCCTGTCCACATGGTGTCCATTTTTATCCAGACCCACCCATCCTTCCTTCCTTACTTCCCCTCATAGACGACCTTAATTCTTTTTGTAAAGTAGGGTGCCCAGAAAATATGTTGGAACATACAAAGGCCCATCCTATAAATTTCCAAACACCCACCTCGCTACTAATTCCACAACATTTTTTACAGAATTTTCTGATTAAAGGAAATTTCCTGACCTCGAAGGGAAATTCCAGCATAAAAATGGCGTTTAACACAATGTTATGCATAATTCCCGACTTTCCAAGGCTTAAAAATAATTCGAGTACATTTGGGACTGTGAACATATTTCTTCTGGTTTCCCTTTCCTCTTTCACTGACCTTTAAAATTCAACCTAGCAGAAAAACCAAAAACTGAAAAATACCATCATTAGTGAACGTCCATAATGGCTTCCCCCTTCCCTCCCTCCTGTCCACATGCCAGCAGACCCCCCACCCCCTATCGAAACGGTCCATTTTGAATGGCCCCTAAAATGACTTTTTGAACTTGATGTGACCACAAACCATGTGGGATAATCTCGTTATTTAAATTGAAAAAACACGCTTTATATATGCTCTAAAATAAAGTAATAAAAATTTTGCAATTTGAATTTTTAGTATGGCTATGCACTTAAATTCTATTTCATAGAATATGAATCCATTTCATAACATTTTTTAACATAGCAACAGCAATGGTTCTTAAATTGAAGCAACAAACAGAGAAATAAAAGAATGTTTAATCAAAATAGCAAGGACAGGTGCTTTTATGTGGATTTAGCGATTGTTTCAATGGTTTTTTTGCAGATGTGCATATTATTTCTTTTAATATACCCTATATTCCCTTCAAGAACCCTTCATTTTCTTTCGTAAAACCTACCAACAAATGATCATTAATAAGAAGTGTATACTGTATTCACTGCAAAGGGTTTATGGGAAGTGCATAATATTCCAATCATTAAGTAAGACTATTTCTTTAAAGAAAACACCAGACACTTAATGATAAGGTAGAGAAAAATGTGATTAGACAGTCTAAAGAAGTACAATACCCTCCGTAGTATATAAGCTCAAATCTCTTATTGTAATTCGTGTGCTTAAGATTTTTTAAATTAAATCTCCTAATTGGATGAATGTCTACTTACAAACTTTCTTCGGTACTATCTTGAGTGTTACGATTCTAAAAAACTTAATTAGTCGGCAAATAGACTGAATAGTGTACTTAGGCAAATATTTAGAAATACCATCGCAAGTTTATCAGTGCCTATCGGTTGTCTTATATTATTGCATGCTAATATACATGAGAAGATAACTTCGGTTTTTCCAATAAAGTCAATTATAATGTTCATTGTGGATCTAAATTGATTGTTTATCTAACACATCCGTGATTTAATGTTTCCTCTTAAAGACGTGTAAAATCTACTATAAGGGTGGTAAGTTGAAATGCATACGAATGTATTTATAGACCGTTTCCTGGAATCCTAAAGAGTTTTTTGATAAGTGATGGGCTATTACGTGACTTGTCATTTGTTATTATTTCTTCGAATTGCAAAATGGGAAAATATTAAGGCCAATAAAATACGTGGAAATTCAGAAGCCAGTAGCAATAGAGGATCCTGTAGGCGATAGAGCTGACAAATACTCATTTGATAAATGTTCTCTACGTGAAACTACAAAAATTGCCTTCATCTTCAGACTTTTTTTCATATATATATATATATACTGGTGTTATTTCCTTGGGAGGCAAAAAGTAAAAGGGAAAAACCGTAGCTCTATATGTACGTTTACATAGCCACACTTACACTTCAACTGCATTATTTCCGCAAACGAATCTAAGACAGTATGAATTATGATTTAATATTTATCCAATATTTCGATAAGAATGTAATTTATAATGTTGGCTCCTACAATAGACGCTTTCGTAGCAACGAAACGTGCAAAAAGCAGCACGATTTAAATGCTAGAAATCGAAAGGTCACAGGTCAAAAACTAGCGACGAAACAGAATTTAATCCTGGTAATCACGCATTTTGGCTACGAAATGATGAATGGTAACATACCACGCTGTTGTGTTGCATTATACCGATGAAAAACAAGACCAGTGGTGAGCTTTTAAAAGGAAAATCAGTCATACAACAATAAATCCATGTAAGAAATGGCGATAGATGAAAACATATTTAAGAGATTAAAATTGTTATATGGGTGTACAACCTGAATGCAACCTCAGTGTCCCGTAATAAATTATGCATGAAGCTTTCGCCAAATGACGTATGGCCTGTTTACGCTTGAACAATTGGGTTTAAAAAAATCGAAAATAAATCACCTGTCAATATACACTACTTAAATGTAGAGCTAAGACGCGAGGGAAAGTGTGTGGGATATATTGGCTATACACAGTAGTAGCGTATACTACACATGTTGACCGGATAATCAAATAGAGATTTTAAATTTCATTCTGCGCACTTCAATTTGATTAGCTTTATTGGCTAACCTCAGAAAAAAATAAACCGTCTAGTTATAAATAAAACATTAGGTCACCAAGAGTAGTACTCATTAAAGTTAGCACATTTATCTAAATTACTAAGGTATGTATGTATATCACAAAATGTGGGTATGGCTAATATATTTTGACTGTATAGTCTCATGATTTATTCGTCTGATTTTACTTAATTAAACCATAATGGCATAATAATATACAGTATGAAATACCAGTTACGATGCACAGTTAATAACGTAAACTTATCATATTGATAATTTTTCCATTAATTTAAATTAATACCCAACTTGAAAGTAATGATAAATTTAAAGTTTTTTACATGCACTTTTGGTGTCTTGAAAATAGACGTACAGAACTTCGCAAAACTTATTCAGACATAAGTAAGTGTAGTTTATTGCAATAGGGATAAATGGCAAGATTGAGCTTAGTTGGTTTTATACACTGACATTTATCTTAGTTTAGGTGTATGCAGACTTTAAAAAAAAGCAGTGATATATAACACAAAAAATGGTCTCTTCGTGGTTTCAGATAAATCTACCGTCTGTCCGAATAAAAAAATCAACAGGTAAATCCTTGTCTTACACCTTAATCCTTCATATAAATATGATTGTCCAAAAAATCGAAATAATTTAAATCGTTAACACACATATACGTAATACTTTAACAAAAATACATACTATGTAAAGTATCTACATGTACTTACTATGTGCGTATTATGAAGACAAATGATACATTAATGTATAGGGTATTTATCAGATTGTCGCATAATTCATTTTGAATTTATTACCATAGATACAGAATTAAAACGGAATAGAGCGTTCATAATTCCTCATATCAAATTCGTGCTATAATAAATATTCTGAATAAGTTCGCATCCTGATTATGCTATGAAACCGAAGGCTTATACATGTTATAATTTGTTTAAAATATTTTGACTATAACTATATACTGGATATTCAAAAATTTTGTTTGGTAATTCTATAGTATGGTAATTCTATAGTCTCACCAAAATACATTTCCGGCCTATCATTACCCATAACGACCCATAATCTGCGAAATAAATCCATATATAACTAATTGTGGACTATTTATGGACCACACATGGCTATATATGGCCTACAGATGTCCATATATAACTTTTCCCACCATTAAGTGCATACTTCAGTATCAAATCTAAGGAAATTTACATATAGATCACATAAGCCCTCCATCAGAAATAGTACTGATAAAATGAAAAGCAATTAAAATGGTCTATTCAAAATACTAATTGGAAACTAATGAAGTTCATTTGTTTCTGTATTATGAAACGGGTTATATCAACAACAACAACAACAACAACAACTAGAAAACAATGGTATTTTCTCTCCTGGATAGAAACAGAAAATTGGCAAAGACCTTAGGGTTGATTCTCTCATGTTCAAATCATTTCCAAGCTTGTACATTTAATGGAAAATTAATCCGTTAAGACGGTGTGTAGGTGTTGCGAGAAGGCTAGGACACCAAAACCCTAAAACCGACAAAATCCGGTAAAAAAAAAATACTTGAAATGAGAGAGGGTTTAGTATGAGGATGGAAGAGACCTTTAGATGCGATCTAACATACAAGCCGGATATCTTTTATTCTCTTTAGACTTTCCCACATGATAAATGACCATTCGATGCTACTGAAACAAGATTGGCTTGAGACAATGCTATATGGGTTTTCTATACAAGACTGTTCAATTACTCAACTATAAATCACCCGTGTGACCTATCTTTAAAGCTTTTTTAGATCCAAATGCTTTCGAATGCTGTCCATCCCTCAAAACTCCATAGATCAGTGGAAAACCCATGGACCCAGTTAAAACATACCATGCTTAGCTGCACTTTAATTATACAGAAGTATGTAGCATGTCACAGGGATAATACTCTCGTAGAAGCTATGCCATGAGATAGAAGAAGTTCAACCGTGTCATTATCATAAAACGTTTTAGATTAAGTGGTTCGGATAGGTCTTTGCTAACGTCTGGTCTCCTATCATTAATTATGCAGAGATAAATTATTAATAGGTAAGTTTTAGTAAGTCAATTTCAATTTAATTTCCTAAAAACATAATACCTTTAAAATGGAAATAGCCTTTCATTGTCAATTTATTTTACTCTGCTTATTATATATGTATTTTTGTAAACCGAATATAGTCAACAATGTAACCCTAGTAACAGTATATATAGTTTGCATTAAATATTGAAATCGTCAATGAATAATTCACAAATGATAATGGATAACAACAGAAACAAAACCAAATCACAAATATGCAAAAGCTTGAGCTAAATTAAGCGAACCCTGGTGGAAAAATCCTTTATGGGCATACTTGAATTTTTCTATATAATAGACCAGTAATTAAAGACATCTATCTATCTGGAAAATCTTTCACTGCATTTATTTTATTATATTGTTTCATTTATTTATTTATTGAAATATTTAATAATTAACACAGTATCAACTTATAAAAAGGATTTTATAATCGACACGTATGCTTCCAACAAAAGTCTAACTATACATATATAGTCGAACTCTTTAAATTGCACACAGCTTAATTGCACAAACCGGATAAATGCACATATTTTGCAAGCCCCATGTGCAACTTTTGTATGGAATTGTGGACGGAAATTTCCATAAACCGGTTAATCGCACATTTTCGGGTCGCTGTGCAATTAAGCGGGTCGACTGTATATACAATTTTACGGTAGTACTAATTTAGTGAAACATTTAGTGCAAATATGTATCATAATTTTCCATAAGCACGATTTCACAAAGAATAACTAAGAAGAAGCTATTTAGTTTTAATCTAAATCAATCTATTAAATTGAGGTACACTACACTATCAAAATAAGTATTAAAAATCATATTTTTACGTAATCGGTCATTGCAAGATAATATGAGATACTCATTCAATCTCTATTTGAGTGAAGTGTTTACATAAAACAGACCCTTTTTTGAAGGAATCTCCTTATAAATAGGAGGCAGCATCATTTCCTTAATAAAGTTAACATGAATCTGCTACGATTCCTAATCAACTTATTTGAGACAAGTAGCTAGAGCAGATATGAAGACGAGGAAAGTGAATGAAATTCGCCGATAAATCCTTATTACTTGTTTCCTAGTTGGTCATCGTCTGTTTCACCGAGGGTCTATCTCTTCTAAGTGCCTATAGGTTAAAAGAGCAGCCAGAAGAGGGCATTGGGCTTTACGTCAATGCCAAAGTCTATAGACGAGCAATGCAGTCTAGAAGTATCAATGATTTCTGCGCAGTTTTTCATCGTGCATTTGCCAGTATGAATTTCCCCGTTTTATGGACGAGTGATCACACACACATTTTCAAATTTGTTCCGCTGTTGCATCTGTCACATTCGAGCCTCCTCATTCAACTGTCATATATATACTAGATACAGGCATACATATATACATTACACACGGCATAAAATGCGAAAAAAGTATCCAGTTTCAATCTTTCGGGAGATCATGCGGGTCTTCAGCCTATGAAATGGCATTATAGTATGTAGTATAAGGCGATATTCACTTACTACGTAGAAGCAAAGCAAAAAAAAAAGGATAACGATGCCTAGATCAAAAGAATTTTATCCATCGACACTTTATTCATCATGAACGCCTTTTAAATTATTCAAAATAAGGGGGAAAGTCTAATCGCCTTCATCAAATTAATTAATCAGAGTACAATGGTGCACTGATCGCGTATACGGATGAAAATCAGTTGCATGAGCAATTTGCATATATTTGCATATTTCGGAAACGCCTCTAGCTTATACTTTATGCAAATGAAGATGCATTTATAAGACCTTAGGAGATACAATGTTTCTGAAAAGAAAAATATATAGGTGAAGACCATGTGATTTTTTGTGTGTGTGTGCTTTGTTAATAACCGTCGATTGCCTTGCATTGATGCTTGATGATGGCATCCTCATTAAAAAGCTATGAAAAAAATCCATGACTGTTAATAAAATTAAGTCACTATAGTTTTTTGTTTTTTTCAATTTGTTATCTGTCATCATCATTAAACATTATCCGTAACTGATACGATGAAAATGTAGTGGAATTTACGTCTACAGCTATCAAGCAGCCGCTTGTTGCTTTATAAAATCTGTTGCGGTATATAAATAAATTCGTGAAATTTTGCAAAAAATTTCGTCTAAAATTTTCCTGTAGAATATGGAATTTTCGTACGATGAAATTAAGAGACAGAACAGATAGACAGACCTAAAGGGTATATTTTCGATGCTTTAAATAACCTCATTTTGTAAAATATTTTATGAAATATATACACTAAATTCTTGTACAAGTTAGGCAACACTTGTTTAAACATAATAGTGTTTTTGAAATTTGTATAGCACACAAAAAATAAAAAAGAACGTTTTTTCATAATAACATTTTTCTTATAAAATCGTCTTAACTTTCAGCTGCACACTACAATTGTATAGTGAGTCAGGATAGACCGTTGGAAATAGTGTTAATATCTGTATTTCTGTGTTCCATTTGGGTTAGAAAATCTCAATAATTACAAATGGAATTAATAAACATAACCCTTTAGAAACCAGAGAAAGAACTATTGCGAACATATGTATTTTCATACGCAAGAACAAAATTCATTTTGATTATAACTTTAATAATTTATACAGCATAGCTCAACATAAGGCTGAAAAAAAATCTAATCTAGCAAAGTTCCCATAGGAGCACCAGAGCTGATTAATTATACTATTTCGTTATGCCATTTTACTTTAAAGCACTGCACCAACAAAATAAGGAATAAAAGTAAAAAATATACCGTCAGAATCGCGAGAAAAGCAAATGAAAATTAAAATATGAGCACATTTTCTCTTTAATTAGTTTTCATGTTGTTGAGACATGTGTTTGCACACGTATTTTTTCCAGTTAAATTCAATATTTCCCTTCTAAAGTTAGTATAGTAATAAACAAAAACAAAAGCACTTTCGCCGAGGGAAATTCATTTTTCTATGTTAGATTAGTTCCCTCTCAGTGGTTGTTAGATAAAAACATTCTCATGTTATGCAGTTTGCAAACCGAAGAAAAATGATTTAGGGTTTCGTTTTGGGAGTTTGTTTCCTATGGCTGTCAGCAACATACATATCTTAATGAAAATTGGATTCCAACATGTCTGTAATCATTTGCACCCATAATCGCATTACGTTATTCTCGCTCATTTCAAGATGACAGATTTGCATTAAACATAGATAGCGAAATTTATCACTAAGTTTATCCTCCATTCCAAACTCCACTTGTATAATTTTTTTTTATTTCAAACTTTAAATATAATCAAAAACCTAACATAATCAGGGATGCAAAGAAATATGTTGGTATACAAAATCAATAACGAGAAATGTGTGCCTTCTATACAGCCTGGATTTTTATTTGCCGATATTGAAGCATTTAAAGTTGTTTAAAAAAAATAAATGCATCGAAAGAAGAACGAAAAAATGAATTTAATTAATCATTCATACGACATTGTACAATATAATACAACATGACTAAGTTAAACAAATAAACATAGCTGGATAAACATTCTTGTCAAGTAATAAATTTTACCGCATAAACGACATTTTATCAATATGATATTTTAAACCAAAACAAAATATTTGTTATGAGCAAAGCAAACTTATGAGATATTTCAAAAGATGAATTAAATATAATGCTTCAATACGAATCTAGACATCTAAACGAATCTAGACAAAGTATAAAGAATAACATTAACTAATATAACACATTACGAACATTTAATAAAAATTTAGGTCTTGTATGTTTCCATACTATCTTATGAACCAAATAAATCTAAGATTTCCTATACATAACCACTTAAACCATTAAAAAAATAGTCCGACGATAAACTACATTACTTAAAACATTATAGAATTTAACAAATTACTAATTTATAGCTGAAACCAATTTATTGGTCTGACGTTTGATTTATTTTCAATAGAATAGATTTTTCCAGATTCGTAAAAGTGTATCTAGCAAAAATTTATAGCAAGATGACGACCTATTGAACTGCAAAATGACCAAAGTAAATCTGAAGCTAATACAACCATGAATCGATTTTTTTTTCACACAAATTCGTCAACTAGAAAAATGCAATATGTCTATATATGACTATAAATCCACAGTATATGGCCAATATAATTTTCCATCCAGGAAGCCATTTGAGTTGTGGGTTAGTTTATCTTTAGCTTAGGTTTAGAAAGACAAAATCAGTGAAATGAAGATAATTGAATTCATGCATAAGCTGGCAAATATTTTAAAGTAGATTTACGAATCAATGAACATATTAAATTTCATCGTCAGGCCCAGTTGAACACAAGTTTAGAATAATATGAAATATTTTCATCCATATTGAATTTTAAGTAGTAGATAACACCAAAGGGAATTAAATATAAAAACTTGATACCTTTATGCAAATCAAGTAATGTATTGCTTCGTTAATTACCGCGTTAGAGCTAATGAATATAAATGGATTTTATTGCTCTTAGAACTCTTTAATTACGGTAGTTTAATTACACGGAGAAATCTACTTTGTCCAAATGCTCGTATTTTGAATGAATAACCTGACTTAAATACGAAGACAAAACGCCTTTATAATAGAAATGATAAGTATCGATCATTGCACAGGTACATGGTACAGGAATATAATTAAGCTACGTCTAAAATAATAATAGTAATTATACGCTTTTGAGGTTAAGGTGGTTTCTGAAAATCCATACTTGAAGTTAAGTGCATAAATGGCCATGTATGGCCATCAACAATCAACCATTTCATAATACATCACGATGATTATACTGTACTTGCATAAACTAAATTTAGAGAAATATGCTTGTGGTTTATTAATATTTCCGCTGAATTCAATAAAGCATGCGATTTAAAGTTGAAAATCACAAATCTAGACTATACTAAATTATGTATTACATCTGAATTATTAAAATCATGAATATTTTAATTGCATAAATTTCATCAATTGATAACATGTTGGTAATGAATGACATGTCATCACGCCATAAAGTGGATTTACATTGACTTTTGATAATACTCGCCTTTACATGAATCACCATATTTCGTTACATTTGTGTATGGTGTGCATGTAGATCCTAATTCATGTAAATAAGTTTGCCATACTTGCATTTATCCGAAAAAACTACCCGAGTTAAAAAAATAAAAAAATATGGGCCAAATATTTAATTGGATACGTCTGGACTGGACTGGTCAATCAATAGCCAAGTATGGCACACATTTGGAAATACGTGTATGGGTCATACATGTCCATATACAGTCGAACCCGCTTAATTGCACATGGAGCTTGCAAAATATGTGCATTTATCCGGTTTGTGCAATTAAGCGAGTTCGACTGTATAACTTTTCCATCAGGGTAAGCATTCAAGTGGTTCAATTGGGGAATCTTTCTTTTAATACAAAATTGCACGATAATTGCATTACAGAAAAAAAAATGTGAAATAGCACTGTTACGTATTTTGCATGGGATCAATAATAGCTAGGGTCTACTGCCAACTATCAGTTTGCAATTTTTCTACAAAGGTATATTAACGAATAAATAAAATACGTAATTGAGTTCATCGGTAAAAGAACATTGAAAAAGAGCAAAAGAAGAAGAGAAAAAATGAGGGTAGGTTTATACTTAGTCCCTGAAGGCAATTTGTGGCAAATTTAGTGTCTAGCATAAATTTATATCTATTACGAGATGCTGGTCTGTTTCTGAAGGCGAACCTCCATGGACAATCAAGTATATTTATTTCATCAAGATCCTCGAGACCAAGGAGATAAATGCGATTCATTTTACGGGTGCTTCATTTTTTTTTTATCTTGGCAAAACATTAATTTTCTTGCATAAGCTTACTTACAGATCTTCCAATAACTTACGATACAGATTTCTGCAACTGACGGCTTGAACTAATTGCGTTGGCAAATGTACACACAGTCATCGCTTTACGAGGTTACGATAACAATGGGCAAAGGGCGTAGGAACACAGTGTTTTTATACATTTAATTTCTATTGCAATTACTGAGTTGCACAACAGATTTAACATCAATTATATCTGGTTTAAACGTGTGCCGCCTGTGAAATTATAAGAGAGAGAAACAAAATTCAAAACACGATGTCATCTGAATTATGCTTTGGTTTACCACCGTTTAATGAAACCCAAAGTTGCAGCTTATTACGTATAAAGGACTTTCCTATTACTGTCATATTTGTCAAAATTAGTGTAAATCAGCATGTGAATAATTAGAGAGGATTTCAGTTATTTAGAAACTGATCTCCGATCGATTAAATACTCGAGGTTCTCATTACTTACATATGTGGAACAAATGATTAATCAAAATATAATATGAAACCATTTCATAAGTGCACTTATTACGTTGCGAATTACGAGGAATTCAAAGATATCGACATTAATGTTGAAATTTAAGCTATGAAAATGATAAGTATGAAGATGCCAGAGTTTGTATTGACATACTACTGTTACTGCAACGTGATATGTATGTTCTATTTAAGTGGATCTCATATTTTAATAAAATCATATTAGAATTTCTATAAAATAATATGATATTTTAAGAGATATCCGGGTGAAAAAATCATATATGGAAATATACATGGCTATACTTGTAAACAATGATGGATGACGATATATGTCATACATAAGGTGAAAGCATAGTGAAATTCTATGGTGTAGAATATACCAGTTTATTTGACCCATATAACTTACTAGTACATGTATTTTCAATATGCCTCATCAATGGTTAACTAATGAACATGTACAGTTGAACCCGCTTAATTGCACAGCGACAAGGAAAGTTGAAAATGTGCAATTAACCGGTTTATGAAAATATTCGGTCACAATTCCATACAAAAGTTGCACATGAGGCTTGCAAAACATGTGCATTTATCCAGTTTGTGCAATTAAGCGGGTTGGGCTGTATATTTATGGCCCATCATTGGATAAATGCGGTCAATACGGTCAATACATGGTCCATCATTGGCAAACGTTGTCTCATATGACCCATTTATTTATTGTTTTTCTACCCGGTTAAACATTTACATGTGTGAATTTGTACATACATTGTTTTATCAAATATAAGGTTTTATTTAGATGTATAATATACATACATGTATGAGATCAAATTAATGAATATTATATTTAAGCTAAATACAGAAATTTTTAGAATCGGAAAAGCAGTTTGCGAAAGAAATGTTTCTGAAACTATGCTGTAACATAGTAATAAGAAAATTTTGTTTTATTTTTAGAATTTGTGTATTGCTTTTTGACTTTTTGAAAGCAATCTCCTATTTTTCATATCCAGTGTACTTTTAACATTACGTTGTTCACTGTGTACTATAAGAATGCATCGACCGTGCAAAAGCCGAATTGGATGTATATCATGCAAATAATCGTGGTTTACTCAAAGAAAACTCAGATAAATGTTGTGTTTGCTAAACTGGCATGGTTCAGAAAGCTTGTGACCTTTCCTTAAGAGTCCACCAAAGGGATTTTCAACTAAAGTTTGTATGAAGAGTCAGCCATGCAACTGTAAACTTGAGTGTAAATGTGGAAACACGAGCGAGTGATGATCAAAATGTGCTACTTCTTGCACTCTTAATGTTTTAGGAAGGATTTGCTTCAAGCCTTTTTTCCATGTCAAGCGAATCTGTCAGCAGGTTTGATAATCGCACTTCATGTGGCTTCAATGTCAACATAAATAACGTTAAAGATTATACGATTACGTACGAAAAAAAGATGATGTCATCGTCGATATTATAAGCTCCTTTCGGTGCAATGAACACTGATGCTCGTCTGGGGCATTTACGCGGTTAGTCACTATACTTTAAGATGACAAACAGTTTCTCAAAGCAGCGAAAATAATACAGAATCGTTTAAGAATTTCAACAGACTATCACTTAGAGAAAATATAGACGTTAGCCATTCGACAATTTACAGATCAAGATTTATACAGGGTCAAACCATAAAGCGCACAGACTATCTGTCAGGCTACCCGGGTGGAAAAATGAAATATGGCCATATCATTTTATGCCCCATATACTCTTATGTTCATATATGAAATTTCCATAGTTGCACAATATACCAATACATTTTTAAAAATTGTATATAAATTTATTATAAAAATTGAATGGTATTCTCATTTGATGAAAAAGTTACGTAACTTTGAACATGAATTGGCCATACATGGGCATGTGTGGGCCATATACAGTCATGTATGGGCCATATTTAACCCTTGATCGGACTATATAGCCACGTGGGCCATACTTGACCCTTGATGGACCATATTTGGCCTTTGATGGGCAATATATCGCCATATATGAACCATATTTGACAAATGTTGGGCGCTTCGTGCCTTAATTAACAGAAACTGATTAGTCACTGATTAGCAACTGATGAACCATTCATGGAAATATATGGGTAAGAATGGCCATACATTGAAATATATGGGAGAGTATATGCTCATACCTGGTCATTTATAGACTTATCCGGCCATACATGTCTAGACGTGTCCAATTTCTAGTCTAGCCATTTTTGGAATCAGCCATGGTCATATATCCTGCATTTTCATATATGACATTTCCCATATACTGTATACATATATTATATGGGACATACGACGTATATACATTTTCCATCCGGAAACGTTTCATTTAGTAAACTTATAAAAAAACAACTTTAAATCAACATGACAGTCATGTTGATTTGAAATACATCTTCGCATTTTGTATAACAAGGCTTCATTTTCCCATCAAAGATATAAAATTCCAGGAAAGAAATCGATGAATGATGACTGATTGTGTTATTGTTATTTTCCAACGCTCATATTTGTCACATAGGCAAACGAATGCTACCTAACATAACACGTAACAAAATAATGTGTAAGAGCGTCGTGGAGAATATATACTTATTGAGCAATATCAACAAAAATTAGCTCAAGATATGGCTTAAGAATTGTTGAAACCACTACATGTTTTACAGAAAATGAATAATCATGGACTGACTTTAAACCTATGTAATTAAAATGAGTACAAAGGTCGTTGACCTGCTAGTAAAGTTATCTTCTAATCATTTAGCAGATAAGAGCTTGTGTTCAGAACGATTAATCTGGTGGCACTCAGATACAACCTACACTGCTGAACAGTGTTCAAAAATAGCCTTTAGCAAGCAATGGTTGAAAAGTTCATATTCGCCATATAATAAATATTTGCAACTCATCCGAAATGCATTAGTTACACAGCACACGGGACTAGCATATCTGAGATATTCTCATCACACTGACTCGTGAAATGTGGATAAATTATGCGTCGGAGCGCATAGTCCTACATTGCGGGGGATCAGATTGTGCAATAATATGACACGAATGTCATTTTTCATGAATTACACTCATGCAGAAATAACGCGGCGAAATGATACCTCCATCGTTTGGAGCTATCGTATTATAACATGACATACAAACAGGAAGTACAAGTAATTTGTATATACGAACAAAGTTAAACTTTTGTAAATTTGCAGGTAGTTTGCTAATTCGTTTTACTTTAATTGAGAAATTTAAAAAATTATACATTGTCTTATTGTGTACTAAAACCATGTATATAAACACGCATCAATGTAAAATGTGTTTTAAAATACTAATTTAGGAGTTAGAGAAAAGTGAAAACTTTTATTTACGATATACATATTTAGAGCTGAAATATTGAGTACGGTATCTGAAATGTGAATTTGTAGGCGAAGTTCAATTTAAATCTTTCACTAATAATGAAATTCTTAATCTTATTTAGAAAGTTAAAAATTATACAATGTGTTATTGTATCGATAAGTGCTTTTGCCCTTTATTTAAATCATACATTATAGTATACAGTTTATCCTGCGTATGTGTTTTAAAACATTAAAGTGGAAGAAGTTTTATCAAAAATCTACTGATGTTCATCTTTAAAATTTCATTGTTCAGCACTCTGCAAAAAAACCGAATCTAACATAAGGTTAGACGTCTTTAAGAATAAAACTGTATAACTTGAAAGATACTGTATATTACATGTAAATCAATAGATAAGAAGTCTTCATGTTTAGTAAAATATAAAAATAAAGTATATGTACTCCACAATATACTGCCAACAGATTTTTTAACAAAGCAAAACTCCAATAGGAATTTTTGAGTGATGTGGATTCTCCGAGACATGTTGCACTTAATCCTTCCGCCTTTCTTAAAATGTTATAAATAACACCCGCATAGAAAAATGTCAACTTATGTGAAAATGCTTTTGTATGGCGGTATATTAAATTAATTGTATATTCAGTAGCTTCTTCGTCTTCTTCAAAATTCCACTCGGAATTCTCTATGTGCTAGCGTTTCTATTCGTCACACTCATTATAATTACTTCGTTGAAATACCCTAATCTAATTGTACAAGTTGTTAAAGAAGCTTTTATAAACGCCACATGTTCAGTGTAGCCCTACATTAACGAGTGTTACTTAAGATGCTTATTAACGCAAAGTTTGCGATGTTTGTTGTTGAATTAAAGCGTATACGTCGTTACGTATATTTATAAAGAAACTGAATTGCAAATTTACTCAAGATGAAAGTAGAGCGCATCGTCTCCACTCTTAAGATCGTTTTAGACGTCTTATTTTAAATACTTTTTACCCCAAGCACTAGTAGTAAAAAGCATTGATGTAACATTCGTATGCATAAATACTGTATCAAATACATCTAGGACGCCTAATTTATGTAATACAAATTAAGATTTTTGTAGGTCATCACTTGCCCTATTCATTTCAAATCAAATTCTTTTCATGCTAAATATTCCAAGGTATTAATTTAAAGAAACAATACATGTTCTGCGATTTAAATGTATTTTACAAGAATCTAATGTAATGCATTTTCAAGTAATCCCCTTATGCATTATGTAATAAACACTTCTGAAGGTTTCTATCAAATATACCGTTAACCCTGTAGAAGACAGTACGAGTACGTATAAAGTGCGTTAGGTCTTAAATTAGCAGTATCTTTTTATTTTACTTTTCCTTACTTCCACGTACATAAATAATAAAGGAGTGCATTATAGCACAATAGCCTTGCATCAATTTAAAAATGCAACATTAGCATGTATTGCTTGAACGACAACTCACAACATCAATTGCCTTACGTTGATTTCTGTGAATTATTTCACAAACTTCTACGAATGCCTGGCTTTAGAGATAAAAATGTCCTTTGTAAAAGGGTTTTTTAGAAGTAAACTATTGTATGAAGTTTGCATCGCAAATATAAACTCGTCCAATGGCCCAATCCCAACAGTAGTATGTAATGGCATGCGTTCAAATCACGTTCATCATCGATCAAACTGAATATATTTCGTAGAATAAAAAAATGTCAAAATCATTTCTAATTCATCAATTTCCTACGTTGTCACCATCTGTTATATTTTATTCAAAGGAATATATTTGAATAAAGGTTTTCAATCTCATTGTCAGCTTTTTTAATTTTTTAAAATCAACATGACTTCAGACCACTTAATTTTATCAGAAATCAAAATTTAACTGAACTTCATTTCGAAATACTTGTGTTTTTTTTCTGTTTAATCGATACCATATTGAATAATTTCATACGTATCTAAATCTTCTATAGTGATAAATGTCAGTTTAAACACATTTTCAAATGTATGAATTTTTGAAATTCTCTGAAATCTATCATTAACATATAGATGTATACGATATACGTTGTACATACACGTACGTACGTTACAGCATTTTTCGATAGGTGTATCGCAGCAAACTGCAGTGCCGCAAAGGGTGCCGCAGGAGTTTTTACCATTTATAAATAGAAAATATAGCATTCTATGATATCTTCCGCACTATTTTATGTGCTGAGAGCTAGAAAATGCTTTAAACACTGATATATACATAAATAGATGCAGTTTGACACCTGAAAGGCAGCAATCACTACGAACAGCCGCGTATGTATGGTTTGCCGATGTACAGGGGCAGTAAATGGCTTCATGTACCATGTTAACTATATACATGTAGTATGTATATGCCAAAGTACGAGAATATTCTATTTAATACCTAACTTTTATTCAATTATTTGAGAAAAAGAGAAAATGACTTGATATAAAAAAGCATGGAGTCCATGTACCATGCGTTGAAAAGGTTTGAAAAACAATTGTATATTAAGCTTAAATTAATAAAATCTAAGCCTAGAAGCAGAGATTTACCCACGTCAAAGATTAAAGCAAAAACCTTTAGAAAATAATACAGCTATTATATTTCAAGAGATTTTTTTCTCTTAATTAGAAGCCTGTAAATGAACCCTGGAATTAGTTTTTAAACGTTTTCATTTTTAATGTCAATATACTTGCATAATGATATAAAATACAAGAGGGGAATATTATGATGATATTTTTTCTGAATCGACTTAATTATAGTGTGTTATATGAGATCTGAAGCTTGTACAAAATTAAGAAAGACAGGAGGTAGTACATAGTTTGTAGTCGATTGAAATTAGAAGACAAAAATGCAAAAAATCGACTTTCATTAAAAGCCTTAAAAAACAAAATACTTGAGCGTTTATATCCATCCAATGATGCGATTAATTCTATCGTCTAGCCTACATTGTTCCATGCCAATGTTCATATTTTAGGTGAAACACGATACGGATAACCTGCTTATAGATAACATTGCTCATTCATGACACAGTCGAATTTAAAACTTTGTGTATTTGTCTGCTATGGTTGAAATTCAATTACCTGGATTCACTAGACATTTGGCAAACAAGCGGCACGATTCACGATGCGCCCAAGTTTGTAGACACAATGCTAATTCGGCATGAAACCATAGCACACAAAAGTGAACTTTGCATACCCCATATTGGATTGGAAATCCAGCAAATCATATTAAACATAAAAGGAAATTTGTCGATATATAAATATTTAATTCCCGAAAGGGAGCCTCTCTAAAGGAAATGCCATAGGAGTGCGTGGAAGCAGGTACATCAGTAGACATAGTAACAAACAACACTATTGTACTAGGTACCAATAGTGTTTGTGGTTTATGAGGTTTCCCTGCCAACAATTGAAAAAGTTTCCTGCTGGTACGTGTGCAGGAAATGGACGGAAGTCTCTGATGAGGAAATACAAATGTAAACTGCCCAGTCACTCCATTGTGATAGCAACACACTGCAACTGTTATGGTTTCACCAAAGCTAGATGCCTGCCTTTTGTTCGCTGACAAAATAAGATGTATCTCGCACCTACAGAAATACAAACTCCCTTCTTGGGCACAATTATCAGTTGGGTGGCACCCATGCATAGCTGGACATGTTATCTAGACAGCTTGCATACGGTTTCAATTAACTGGCAACCGATATTCGGTCGTGGTAATGTCAAGAGAAATTCATTACAGATCAACCACCAAAAACAAACACATTGTCAGTATGAACGATTGGTGATTTTATTCGCAGCTATGTATACTGCATATGTACATGGAAGCGAATCTGAATATGCTTGTTGAGGTGAAGTCATTGTCAGTACAGAAACATGCACTTAAGATTTGGGCAGTGTTGGGCAGTAATTGAGTACATTGAATGAATATGAGTAACCAGTAGAAGAATACTCAGCACAAAGAGTAATTTGACTACAAAATGTACAAAACTAATTAAATGCAAATGTACACAAAACGCATGAGTACAAAGTCCTCGATTACAAAAATGTACTAACAATGAATGATTACAAATGTCCTCGAGTATTCACGTAATCCGAAATTGAGTACTAATAAAGTAATCGAATATGAATACAAATACTTTTAAGCAAGTAATTCCAAATCTTCCAATACTCGTAATATCCATGAGTTTTGATTACCAAAATTGATTATAATACTACTCGTACTATGGAGTATGATTACAATCATTCCACGGCTATTCGTAATCAGTATTTCTTCTCTTGAGTACATATTTGCCCAAGTTTGACTACTCGTTTCATATGACTACTGGTCACTCTGGTGTACTCTTACTTTTACTGTAGAGTATAATTCCACTGCAATCGTAAGCAGTACTCCTACTCATACGTACGATTTGCCCAACTCTGAGATTTAGTATAAAACAATTTGGAATTTTTATAGTTGTATATTTCTTATTAACGACGATTATGGGTAAGTATTTCGGTGATATCGATTTATGTGTTATGATGTATAGTAACATTCCGCTTGATGGACGGTCCAACAAATGTCACAACGCATTTTTTCATCAGAATCATTTTTCTGGTAATAAAACAAGATGTCGCGTATATACACCACGTGGAATTTTTTATTTCATCGTAAATGATTGAAAGGCCTAAGTATTTCCGACCAACCTTTGGTGAAAGGCACACCTGATCTTTAGCGACAAAGTGATTGCAGAGGCTGATTTTTTTCTTCCATCTTTCTCTCTTAAGTGCAAACCCAAACATTAACGATTTATCGAACATATAGTAAACGGGACGTCCATGTCCGCACTAAACAATTCATTTTATTGACTCTGACATTGCGTTCACCTGAATATTACAAAAACCGTTACCCTCGATGGCAGTATTGCAATTTTACGCGGTGTAAAGCAACGATAAAACTTCTCCATGTTTGGGCATACGGTGTGGTGGCATAGATCATCATTCAATGGATGCCTGAATTCCAACATCTGAATAATAATGGATTCCCAAGAAACACTGCAAAAGCTGTTTAAGTGTGGAAAAGGTGCAATTCGTGGGGATTTTTCTGGTAAATGAAGCCGACTGGGGTTGTTTATTATATTGCAAATATAGCCAGACAGTGAATTTACAGAGATATAAAATGCGTTAGACTGAAACACAACCTAAGAAATCCCAACGGTTTTCGAGAAATATCTTAAAGTGGTGTATAAGAAGGCCTACTATACTCGGTTTTATTTTGCTTAAATGCCTCTATATTTTGCCTAACTTTGAAAAATCGAAGTCTAATTCAGTATTGAAAAGTAGAGGGTGGGTAAGCAACGCGTTAATTTTCACTAAAACTTTGAATTACTTTTCAAAAAGATTTCTCAAAGGAAATGTACAGATGGGAATGGAAAACACATTGTTAAAAAGCTTCAATATATTATGCAACCGCGTATAGAAAAAGCTACATAAATTGTCCATGTATGGAATAACAATAAGGCGCCTTTCAAAAATATACGTTCCCGAAATGCCTTCAAAAATTGACCCATATCCTGTCCATACGGTGTCCAATTTAGCCCCAACTCCCCCTTATAGACGCCCATAATATTTTTGAAAAGTAGAGTGTCCAGAAAATTTGTTGGAACATACAAAGACCAATCGTTTAAATGGGTAAAATTCCTATCTCGAAGGGAAATTCCAGCCTAAAATTTGTTTTAACATAAATTTAGGCATAATTCCCGACTTTCCTGAGGTTTTAAAAATCAAAGTTGATTTGGGACTGGGGACACATTTCTTCTGGTGTCCCTTTCCTCCCTGCCCACATAGTGTCCACATGACAGCAGACTCCCCTACCCCCTCTTGAGGACGTCCTTTTTGAATGGCCCCTAAATTATATTCTAGTTTATATAAACGTATATATTTTACGAGGATCTGCACACATGATTAAATAAGCCTAATATTTAAGAAAAAACTTCCTTTTCAGCATTTTCTATAATTTCAGCAAATTCTATAATTAAATTCTATAATTAAAATAATAAATCACAACAAATTTTCATCATTTTATGCCTTCCAACACAACACAGAACATATTAACGAGTGTGTGCCTGTTATCACTAATGCTCATTATAAAAAAATCGTCTAAAACAAAAACAGTTTCCTCGTTAAAAGTATAGACACATCATTAGAGGGGATGCAATTGAAGTGCGGTCTAATCAAACCGCGAAGACTTTTTAACCAATTAACAGATTGGATGCCATTAGTTTAATGCGATTGTTGCATGCATGGACCAACGTGAAAATTGAATTTCTTTTTTTTCTGCATTATCTGACAGACATTTTACTCGCACTGAAACAATGGCATGATTTTAATTTAATCGCGAAAACGGTCTGCTTCAATCTATAGCAATTATAGCTAGGCGAATTTCACGTGAGAGAACAGGTTATTTTATAAAAATCCAGACAAGTAGGCAATTTAGTAACGTTTGTCGATAAATTTACAGGTTAGCTAGATGGGCTATGAACGTACAATTCCCTCACACAGAAAAGCCAATGGAATAGAAAATACGTTAATGATAGCCCACGGGTGTAAAAAGTTATATAGGGCCATGTATGCCATATTATGTCCTATGTATATAGTCTAGTAGAAATAAATTGGTCGTGGAAAAACTACTCGCCTCTGGAATCACAATTAGACACCGACAACATCTACTGTATGATTTTCACATTATATGTTTGAAAACATAAATGGTCATACCAGGTGGAAAATATAATGAACATGTATGGACCATATATACCCATGTGTGGGCCACAAAAGAACCATATTTGCCCAATAATGGTCCTTTTTTGACCGCTGATGGGAAGATATAATTTAGAAATTGATGAGCCATATTGGAAATACAGTGTATACACAGTCGAGTTTTCACCATATATACAGTCGAACTCGCTTAAAAACCAGATAAATTCGCATATTTTACAAGTCCCATGTGCTACCTTTGGATGGAAATGTGACCGGCATACATCTGTTAATTGCACATTTTCGGCTTGACTGATCGCTGTGCAATTAACCGGCTTATGCAATTATCCGGTCACAATTCCATACACAAGTCGCACATGGGGCTTACAAAATATGTGCAATTTATCCGGTTTGTGCAATTAAGCGTTTTGTAATTAAGCGGGTTCGATTGTAAGGTATTTATCATGCATCAATTAAGGTATATATACCACGATGTACACTCGTATATGAAATTCGAACCCGCTTAATTGCACAGCGACTCGGAAATTCGAAAATGTGAAATTAACCGGTTTATGCAATTATCCCGTCACAATTCCAAATAAAAGTTGCACGTGGGGCTTGCAAAATATGTCCATTTTACCGGTTTGTGCAATTAAGTGGTGTGAAATTAAGCGGGATCGACTGTAACCTGTATACGAATATCGCATCTTTCCATGCATACAAATATGACCATACATGGACCACACATACAAATATATGGCCATGCATGCATTCATATGGCCATATAAATATATACATATACATATATAGTATGTGTATATGTGCCCAATTTCTGGTCCTACCATATCTAGAAAATGTCATATATGTAGATATCCCTACACGGATAATAAAGAAATCTTAGGGATGTTTGTCCCAAACTGAAGGGCTTTAGGTACATCATTAAGTCTAGATAGAAGACCGTTTAAAACTTGCAAGAGAAATGACGCTGTTACGAAGGAGGGTCTATGCGATGTCACATATCCCGATCCTATTCCAGTACGTAATTTAAAGAGAGTACAATTTATGTTTTGCCCTGAGTTATTGTCGAGGGGAATCTCATCAGTTTTGCAGTCTTGGTAAAGCAGCCAATATTCATTTGTTTTGCGACGAAACCACCTCTTTTGGCAATAGAGTACGACTGTCAAGTTTAGGCAAAATGAGAAAAAAAAGAAGCTCATTTACCATCGTCCTCCGCGTCAAGATGGCTTCCTAGCCTTCCGCCATTGTACTTTATGCAAAAAAAAGCAAGACAAGAGGACGGCAGACCTAAAGATTAAGCACGTAATGTACAACTTAGCCCTACTTTATAACATTGTTTAGATACCAAGCTAGCTTCCGAGAAATAAAGGATGACACGACATAAAGGAAGACAAGCCACTCTTAAGAAGGTTGGGGCCTTCAGCCATACGGCATGTAACAAAAAAAGCAATAGTAAACAAGGCCAAAATGACTTTCTTTACTACATATGCTGGAAGAATCTGAACATTCTGAAGTTTGCCAATTATATTGCAGATTGTGTATCCGTTATTTCATCATATGGTTAGAAGAACGGGCACTGATTCAATTTCGATTGATGAAAATTAATAGAAGTGCTCTTGCATCGATAAATACGTAATTCACCTATCAAATCAAATTTTACACTTCTGCAATTTGCTTCAATTCATATACAAATATAGAAAAAATTATTACTCATGATTGCTTATGTTAGCTAGTAATTTAAAATTTAGTTAGTGCTTAATTGAATTGCATCGATTAAATAAATTTCGGCAATGCAAAGGCAGTTTTATTTACTCTTCCACATGGCAAGCAATCATAAATTAAATTAATAATAAAGCAAGATTCTCAACTAAATCATATATGTGGGAAATGACATATATGGGCATATCAAAAATTATACAAGTATAAACTCATAATTAAGGTACGATTGTCCATATAAAACTGCACCTATTTATCAGAAAATATGATCATATACATCCATTAAAACCCAATTTTGCATTATAGACGAATTTCAACACACTTATTAATTACATATGTCACCTTATATGAGAAATGGGAAGTGTAATATATGGACATATCAGAAATTGGACATATATAGGAAACGATATATACCTGGTGAATTACTGTATATAATTTGAATTTTGGATGCCTAATTTCTGATATGTGATTATTTTTCAAACATATTTGGAAATATAGGGCCATATATAATTTGTCCATCCGTGAACAAGTTGAAAACATGCAAGTTGAATAAACTAGCAAGAAAATGAAGAAGAATGTCTATAGTGGCTTATCTGGCATTGCAAACGTGGCTCCCAATAATGCTTTCCATAATGTTTGTCTTTTAAATGGTAAGCAAAGTGTTTTGGAAATAAAGGAAATCAAAATTTATATTCTCCACTCTATGTCTTACGCAGTAGACTTTGAATAATTCCTTCGTATTTTTCTACACGATTGTAGGATATGTAACGACTTACTTTACGGCTAATGCTTCAACACGCGATATATTGCCCTTGGAGGCGATTAAGTAAAAAATAACGAGTAAAAAGCATTCTCCACAGTTAAGCAGTGGAACAAAAGCAGATGCCAAAAAGCTGCCTATATATACATATATACGAAATGAGCACTTGATATGCAAACGTGCTGTTGCCTGACAATATATGTTTGGTAACAAGCGCGACTCGAATCCCTATTATTTCAGTCGCCTTACAAATAACCTGGGAATACAAAAGCACTATAGCAAAAAAGTTATTTTTCGTGTAACGCTTGTCTGATTTCACAACACGAGTACTACGTGTAAGATAGTCCAAAATGCATGGTGGAAATCCAAGATGAACAAAGACGATTACCACACCACCTTCCGCAAGACGTTTCTCTTCTCTCATTCGTCCATATATCGTAGATTTCAAACTCGATCGTCGGTTATTTTTTTTTTTTTTTCACCAGTTCACCACTTTTCATTATCAGACAAGCGTGCAGCCTGCTCGAAGATGCGGCAACGTTCACAGACATAAACGCAATATATGCTGAATACAGAACTCTTCATTCCACGCTTAGATAACCCACTTGATGGAGTTCAAAATTTAAAAATGCAAATCGTGCTATATCCCTTTGCCTTGCACTTATTCCACGTACGTGCTTCGAGGAATATTCGATAAGGAACTAAGAAAATGGATGAAGACAAACGGTCTAGCTATTCACTCGGATAGAAAGGGCGAAGAAAAAACCTACAACCTGCTTTTTCCACAAGATTAGCAATGGGCCTTCGATGACATTGACCAGCATCTGTCAACGTACACGTGCATTTTTAAACTACTTGGGTGAGACTATTTAATAGGGCCTTATACGTCATTAATTGTCGACGCCGGCGGTCGAGTGGGTTACGTGCTCGCTTCTCGATCCTAGGTTGCGGGATTCGCTCCCCGGTCGAGGTCGGTGGGAATTTTTACCGATGGGAGAAATTCCCTGAGTGGCGGCTCTTTCAGATGAGAGGGGATGGAAGTCCCCCTCGTAGGCAAAATTCCCAGGTAGGCGATTGACAGCTCATCCCCTGGCATTGGTGTCTAGCCCTTGTGTTGCAGAAATAGGCCAACGTTAAAAATCAACAATCAATACGCCAGTAATGTCTCATGACTGTTTCCATCCAACGTCTTGTTGCCTACATTAAATGTTGAACGCATACACACTCCATTTGCCAATGCCCCATTATAAGCATTTTAGCAGGTAACGTTGACGACAGGGCTCCGTAAATCTGTCACGTGAGAAATAACCTGAAATGACGGTATTTAGGAGGAGCGCCGTTAAATTTAACCCGCTTAAATAAAATTTGCAGCCGCCATGTTGCTTTTTACACCCTGAAACTGAGCCCTTCACGTTGTGGTTTCCCTTTACCCATAATCCCATTTAGGTGTTGCTGCGCATGTGCATTCCTACAAATAAACAGTTCTTGCTGGTGAAATGTCCAGATTTAGTAGAAATTCAATCTATCAACCCTACTGACTGTAGGGTACTGACTTAAATTGAAGTGCCCGTGAGGAAAACATCATCTGTGGACATGTATTGACCATAGAGAGCCAGATACGCATATTGACCATCGATAGGCCATATTGGGACTACAGTATATTGACCACACAAGATTGCAATGGTTTACACATATATGTCACATATAACATCACAGAAAGGGATTCCAAAAAGTTTAGCCGTTAAAGATATGACAAAAAAAAATACCAATTACAAACTTGTATAGAGCGTCGTCAATTTAGTCACTAATGTATACTTATGTGACTTTTAATTACACATAGCAAACTTTTAGCGGGCATTTTTGCTTTTCACTAACAAAGAAAGTTAAGCTAATATTAATGACAATTAGTGATAATTGCAGGCTTCGTAAAAGTCAACTTTAATGCCTGCCAACAAACCGTTCTTAATAGTTTCGCTCACCAAGCATGAAGGCAGTATTTTATATTTCAACAATAGATATCATAATTATGAATAAGATTCTGAACAACGATTGCAAGAGTTCAAAATGTCAGAAAATAATGCACCTTTTAATGCATTTTGACTCCAAACAAAAGTATCATATACTCTTGATAATATGAGAGAAATGCAATTCTGATATGTCTTGCATATATAAGTTACACAGTCAATTTATTTTAAATAAGTATCACAGAGCATGCGCATTTCCTCTTTTAACCTCGACGATGTCAGGCTATTGTAATTTCTTTGTTGTTGTTCCTGTTTTATGTATAAGGAAGGTATGAAATAAAGGTCCCAATTTAAACACAAAATTATTTGAATAATTTACAGAATATAACTCGGAGGTATATATAGGTGGAAAATACTTTCTATAGAAACTGTCATTTTATGGCTGCATTTGAAATAAGTTTATTGAGGAAACGGAAGTATTCAGAATGTTACGTAAGACAAATTCAGCTGCATTTGGCAGCATAATAAAACATTCATTACACAAATATGACAGAGATGGCATAATCATTGAGTTATCTATGAAGATACAGTGAATCCTGGCAAGAATGACTGACTACTTTAAATATTTGACTATCAAACCTCGCTCTTGGGCACCTCCTATTATAAACAACGATTTAAATATGTTTAATTTTTAATATTTATATGCTAATTTTAGTAGTAATTTATATTTAGCGTGGTAATGAGTTCTAAAACTATTTGAAAATGATTTAATGGAGTTATGTTTGCAATGTGTCCATGCACTGTTCATTCTCATTAACCTATTTATTAATTTACCACATTCCTATCCAGAAGCAATGGACATTTTACAAATTACAATGGGAAATGACAAACCGAATGGTGAAATTTCACATATAGTTTGTCTATTTGAAAATTCGCTTTTTCCTATAATGAGTTTAGACAATAAGGCAACGCTAGCACACATTGCATTGTATAAACTCGAATAGTTATTTTTGTAGCAGCTGTATATGTTATATCTACAAAAGGAGCACAATTCCTATCAACGAAACATTTTTCAACATTATGTTTAAACATTTCATGATTAATACTATGAATATCCGGTTTATTTTAATGAAATGTAAGCTTTACTCGGCATGTAATGTACATATTGCCTCTGGTAAAGTTGTACTTATTGGTATTGAATATATGCTGTAAACGAACAGTCAAAGGATGTGATACAATTTTCAGTAAAAAATATACAATATGAAAATACAATCACAAAAATGGAACTCATACATGCCAAAATGTGTCCATATTTGACCATCAGTGGGTAAATTCAAAATTTACATATCGACAAAACTACAATATATTCTTTCAGACATGAACATGTGTATAAGGGACATAATATGAAATATATGGCCTTATATAAGTTTTCCATCCGGGTAACTACTAACTTCTTGGTAGGTTTTACAGCTGCCGTAATTACTATAAATTCCATGAGGACACAATGTTTTCGTGGACGTATACAGCGGTTAACAGAATTTACGCACATGTCAAACGAAATTAAGACACGTTTTCTCAAGTCCACCTCCATATTTTGGGCAATTTGTGGACCAGCATGAGTGCCCGCAAAAAGGAGGTTGTGACTAGTTGTTGAGATAGTAGTAATTAGAGATGCAAAACTCGTCTCGTGGTCTCGTAAACATTAAAAGTGACGACACTGCATTAATGATGTAATCCACTTCCATGGTAACTTCTTATAATGTTGAAGCTGAATCTCCCATTTGCAGAGGGCCAAACCCTTAGAAGCTACAATATGCTGATTAGCTCGTCATCTCTCCCCTTTTTCATCTTCCTGAAGAGCTAAGTATCCTATTTGCTATCTCTTCACTGCTGCAATGTTTCTGCGCAAGAACATACATCATGTGTGCATCAGTTGGTGCAATTAGTTTCCTCTATATGGGTACACCGGCACCAATTTAAGTCGTCTACCGTTAAAGTTATCACATGTCAAACCATCACATCGTCTCATAACCGTGTTCTCCTAGGCCTACATGTATCTTAAGTGTTTGCACGCAAATGTGGCAACCTGTATTGCAAATGGGTCTTGAGCAAAAACGTGTAAACGTCAAATAGGTAATTCAGGGTGTAATAAAATATGCGGAAGCGCTCAAAAGTGCATCTTATTAGGGAATTAGATTTGTGATATTAATAAATCACGGGAGATAACGTTCTGCATACATCCACAGCCCGGCTAAGGATATATGCAAATATATAGTGAGTGGGTAATTCGAAATGTATACTTTCGACGAGAAACACTAAAGAATGATCGTGGTAATAAAAGGTTTTAATAATTTAGGAAGAAAAAAAAAACGCGAATGAAAAGCTGCTTAGGGAATTTCAGAAATCAAGGAGGAAAAAAACACTCGATGTAAAAAAGTAATGAATTTGAAGACCTTTTTTAGGCTGTCTTCAATCAGTAGATCAAAACAAAAAAGATTATTTTGTTAGATATTTAGAAAGTAATCATCAAACAAATGGACTGGGATGCATTCACGAAATCCTTATCTGGTTTTGCATAATTTAAATTTACAGAAAAATACAATAGGCTTATGCGATAGTGGAAAGTACCATATCTTAGAAATAATGTCCTTGTTTTTATGAAGGCCACAGTTACTAGATACAAGATCTAATTATCTTGACATGTCGTTGCAGTTTTTTTAACAATCATTTATAACCTCTCAAGTTTCTTTATGTGACACGTTATTAAATCACACAGTATGTCCATTACATGAAGGTAACATAGATTTTTGCAAATCATAAAAAATGGTATAAACTGACCTTAATCAAAATATTTCCACGAATTTTGAACGAAAAATATAGAGCATTTTGAACTGTACAGAAATACAAACGTAATATTAATATTATATAATCACTAAAATAAACCTGTATTTGTCATTAAAAAATTGTTATCGAGAAATGTCCATTCAATCAAAAGAAATTTTTCTTTTCTTTTATATTTTTAAACAAAACTTACTTACTCTGATAAGTACTGAATTGATAACCATACTTGCAAACAGATAACAGCAAGACTATTTTATAAATGCAATCGAGGTAGAACTACAGTAAATATTCGTAGAAATGGCTTAGGTATTGGCTCACGACTATAAATCTTGATCAGAAGAAATGTTCGTGTCGTTTGTATAGCAACATCTGGAAAACGATACACGATCCAGCAAACGCATCGCCATCAATGGATGATACGTCGAAAATGGTTTGCAATCACAAAATAAAAAATATCTGTAATTTGAAGAGCAATAGCTGAAGGACCTTCCAAGCACAATACATATAAGTGATGGAAACATACGGTATAAAGAGAAACAGCTTTCGAGAAATCCATCTTTTTCGCATAATCTGCATTGCGCAGAAATTGTAGTCTTGGGAATAAGTTAGGGCATGAGGGCACTGCAAGAGGTCATTCAATGTCCATCAAATGTCAGATAGTACACATTACGAAATAAACTATTAGATATCACCAACAACTTAGGGGCCATTCAAAAAGGAGACCCGAAATTTATACAAAAATTTTGGAACACTAGCTCCCACCCACTCATGGACGTCCTTATTTTTTTTGCAAGTATAGAGTGTCCAAAAAATGTGTTGAAACATACAAAGGCCCATCTTATAAACTTCCAAGTACTCGTCTCGCTGCCAACATTTTGACAGATGTTTCTGATTTACGGAAATTTCCAGACCTCGAAGGGAAATTCCAGAATAAAATTGACGTTTAAGACATAGTTAGACATAATTCTTGACTTTCTCGAGATTTAAAAAATTCAATTACATTAGGTACTTGGGACACATTTCTTCTTGTGTCCATTTACCCTTTCACTGACCTTTAAAACAAACAGAAACATCAAAATCTGAAAACAACATCAGGACGTCCATAATGGATTCAGACCCACCTCCTTACCCCCTGTTGAAGACGTACTTTTTGAATGGCCCCTTATAGGATAGTGTACATAGAAATATTCGAATAAAAATATCTTCACATCTTATATTCTTATTTTTAATAGTGTATGCTAAGCTAAATATTTAATCTTAAATTTATCGTTTCATTTCAAACTACTGTGTAATGAAAATCGTTTAACTTATATTATTTAATTATTTTAATAATCTTTGAAATTAATTTTTTGTTATCAAGAACTTCATAGATTGTAACCAACTACAAAAATCACACTATATTTTTAAGAATAAGTAATTATCAAGCAAGGATTAAATTTTGAGTTATATTCTTTAAGTATTGTTATAAAGAGTCGTAATAATACGAATAATACGAAGAAAAACCTAATTTTGTAAATTGAAGATTTTTTGTAAATCGTTAATTACTTTACATTTTCTAGAAAGAAAAAAAAAATGTCAGTTACAACTTTTACATTAAGATGCTCGAATTAAGAAAGTATGCAAACTTCATAGACATATTTAATAACGGCTCACATTGCCCTAAGCTGTATATATCTTTCACATCAGCTGCTATCAAGGCTATTTAATCCCTAATCAGACAATGTGTTGAACATTTGTGCCAAGTCTGAGAGCAGAGCCGGAAGCATCCAACTGCAAACTGGCCATATCCATGTCTGAACAAAGGACAATAAACACGAAATCTCGCTTTTTAATAAGCAATGGCAGCACACGTAGATAGCGAGATATATTTCTTAATTTCTGAATATTATATACGCATGTAGCCGTAAGTCAGGCCAATATGCAAATGACAAAGTGACAAGCCAGCAGGAAGTGAAAGGACAAAAGAGCCCCTATTTCAGTAAGCTTTTAAGTCGTTACACTTTCATTTGTTATTTTATTGCCACGTTGAAAACTAAGATAAAGTCAAATTGAATACGTTCATAAAGGGTCGAGACGTAGTCTTGCGTCAAAATCAATTAACACCACTTAAGGACTTAACCTTGTTTACTGAAGCAAAGTAAGTCTGAATTTTTTGATAAAACTGAAGCCAAATTAATTAAATAACGGAAAAGTTGCAGCCGGTTCCAGAGTTGCCATCTGAAATGTACGCACCACAACACAGTCATTAATTGCATTCATTAACAACGTAAGAAATTTTATAATTTGCAAACACGAGGACAAGTATGAATTCATAATTACGCGAGGCAATGGCATTTCCGTGTTGTATATTTTGAAAAGTGAAATCTATTGGGAGATAGTCTGTTTTATATCCATAATCCAATTACAAATTTCAGCTGAGGAAGATGTGAGCAGAATGAAATTTAATCTCTCCCCCTCCCCCTAAAAAAACAACTAATTTAACACGGAAAACAATGCAATTTTGTTATTTATCAACAAAAATTAAGAACTGAAGCCATTCATGTCTTAAATGAGTCACACATTCCTTAATTGTCGTTGCCCGAAACACTTTCACTTTTAGCAATTAGCGATGTAATTAAATGATCCAATTAGATGTTGTTGACGCTCAATGCTATTTCAAAATCAATTTACATCATCTAGAAAGTTAAATTGACGTGATAGGAATACAAATTTGACTTTGTCAAACTAAAGTGATTGATTGTAATTGCTTTAAACCAATAAGTTAGGAAATAATTCATGACATAAAATACATGTGCTGGCATTTGTTTAATCCTGTTGACATATACAGATTTAAAAGATATTCGCCAAATATCCATGGCAGAAATAGTGCAGAGCACCGATAACAACTGATGCATCATTAATTCATTTTTGATGAAAGATACCTTAATCCGCCTGTAAAAGCACAACTGATTATAAAACCAATAATGACTTGCTGTAAAATCCGATGTTAAAATAATTGCTATTGGGATTAAACAGTTGCTATTTTATTACACCGCTAAATGCTTTAACCCAAATGCATAGAGATGTTTCGCATATTTCATCGCAAATTAAATACAATATATGCTATATTTATTATTCATGTTAAAAGGTCATTGACAGTATTTCGTGCATCTTCGTTAAATTAGGGTTCATGTGTGGTCAAACGATTTAAAATATGCAATATTCACAACTTGTTTTTAAATAATCTAAGACCGCGATTTCACAAGGACTTAAATTCAAATTAATCGATTGGTAGAATATAAATATTTTTGGCTTAAAAAGAGAATTATTAGCAAATCCCATTGGTCAATCACATCAAATTTAAGTTCATAATGGAAATTTTTCGTCGAAGTTAACTCAAAAACATTTGGCATAAAACTGCACAAATCTGACTTATTCAAGTGATGAAAAGCTTTCATTTTTGTTTGTTCCAATAGTCACACGTTCGTAATAACAAATCACGTTATTACTGTCACGAAATTGTAACTCCATGCCATTTCTAAAATGTGGTAGACGACGAGAAATGCAAGAAGGCATTCAAATATTAAATTGACTTCATGACAAACCCAGAAATCGGATTTCCAACGCGATCGAAGTAGCCGAAATTGGCTGAGAGCGAAATAAAAGCCTATTTATGGGTCTCTATCCGTAGTTTCAGAAAAATAATTAAATGAATGACAGAATTAAAGAACAACAGTCATCAGCACCCCCACCCTTTAAATCCCATTAAAGGCTTCTTATTTCAGTGACGAAACGTGAACGTGAAGAAAGCCCGTCTACCAAATAAAACTCATAAATATTTTAATGGTAATGTGAGCATTGTGCTTTCTTTTCGTGACAATGTGGAAAACTTTACTCTTAAACATGCCTTAAGTTTTAAACGATTTTTGCGAACAAGGCTGGTTGCAACTAAGAAGGAAATGTCTTTGCAATAAAACGCATATAGGGGCAGTAACGAAGGAAGAATATGTGACTGCTTATAATAGGGTAATATGCCGGAGCTTAAATGTGTTTTGGAGGGATTCAGAAATAATTGCCAATGTAATTTGGTCGCCAGTCTGCGCGATGGTCCGTACGACAGTTTCCTTATGCTGTAGCACTTAATGGGCTGGACTGGCAATTAAAACGAAAGAGTTGAAGTGAACTAACTCCAACATGGCGTTTCGTATACACACCCTCGACGTCATACACATGCAACATGCATTATACATATTAAGCGTGCATGCATACTGCCATATTGCATGGACCAACTGAAACTACATAGCTGTACTGCAAATGCATTTTGGCAATCACAAATAAATGGAAAAGGCATTTTCCCTAAGGATTACCAGCGAACATCTACCCCACTTATGTGTCATTCGTTAAATTGCAAAAATATGCTAGTATACAAGTAAAACACGTGACCACTACGGTTCCATTTAGCATTTTTTTACCCCAACTAAATGCAGACCCAGATACTGGGTTTAACGTAAAAGTGTACTGTCTGTTGATAATGATGACAAATTCAAACACTCTTACTGCTGAAAAAAATATTGCATTGAATATCTCAATAGAAAATATATGCCTAGGTCAAGCGAGGACAAATGGATGGTAAAGTGAAAAAACTCGTTCGGTAAAATATCGTCATGTAAAATACATTGAAAAGAAATTGATAACAGTTTATTTTATTTTATTTCTACATGCATTTTATTTTCGATGGTGCGTTTTAAAAATATATAAATATAAAGCAATGCAAGTTACAAATACAGTACGATGTTTCATGTCATATATAACACCATGAAATGTTTTACGATGGTTTACGGAAAAAAAACACGTAAATAATCGAAAATAAAAATGTAAAATTGAATGCTTTTGCTACATTTTGATGTTTATTTTATTGACAGTTATTTTAATATTAGAAAAGCGACATATGCAGAAGCGAAGCTTTATGTTACAACCAATAAACAATAATAAAATTACAAATAAATAATTGTAATTTATATATGCATAACGCTAAAATAATACGAATGACCAATGCTAAAGAATTCATTACGTAAAGTAACCACAAGCCTCGCATTAACCTTCATTATTGTTCCCCATTAATTTAGTTTTCTTATGGAGGCATTTATTTTCCTGCTAGTTTTGGTTCATGTTAAACCGAAATGCAACGAGAATATATAACAAGTAAGTTTCGTTGACATTGGGCAGTAAACCTCAAACATCCAATCCCAGATTGCCTTAAGTACCCTTACTCTGTTCATATATTGGCCATCTGTGTCGGCGTAGACCCCAAAGTGCAACTAAATCCCCAATTTAAGCAGCATTTTAAGAAGAAAATTCATGCAAGATGAAAATATATCTTATAATGTTACATTTAATATGGCAATAATAAAAGACGTATACGGAGATGCATCTGCAAAATGTCGGTGTAATTTACATGAAAAATATGCCCATTCATACATATACTAAATAAACAAGCTTGTAAAAAAAAGGTTACAAGCCGCAAATATATACAGTTTTCTATTTAAAGTGGGACTTCTATCAGACTCAATGTTCAATCAATTCAGGATTTTGTCTTTGACTCTAATTAATACTTATCTCAGTATAAAAATCCATATTTGCCAACATCATGAACTCAATTAAATGAGCATTAAGTATAAACGTTCATGATTAAGCATTGGTGCGAATGATAGCTGTAAATTTCCTCTATTAAACTCATACTGTAAACATATAAATACTATATGTTTTTTTAAAATTATTAAAAGATTAATTACAAAACACAAACACAAAATTTGATAACAGAAATACTTCAACAGTGCAAATTTGTTTTAAAAGTTATGAGATTAGTCGGTATTCATATTACGTTTGAAACATTCTTTGGTAATGCTACTCTTATTTATGATCTAAAGTTTAGACAACATTTCTTATGATTTTACTTACATCAACAAAAATAGCCAGTATTTAATAGATTAACTAAATATTACGGTTTCGCATAGAGTCAAAAACAACTATCGCATGTTTGGTTGGTTTGGGTTTATGGGCTCAAAGGTTACTAAGGCCATAGAGAGCCCAAACAATGATTGGGATAATCAGATTGCATAGATGTATATGGTCTTAGGAGACAAATTTGGCGGGGTTCACAGGCTAGGCCCCAGGCCCCAAAGGGCACCTTTATTTAGCCTCGCATTTTTGGATGAAAACTTGAATTCACTGATGCATTTAAGTAAAGCACATGTCTAGAGATGCTAATTCGTGAGCGTGTAAGAATTCCCACCTCTATATGCAAGACAGTTTTAATGAAACCTCTTAACTTGCTTAAAGATTCGATTACATTTTTTTCACTTAAAACTTCACTTCACTATACATTGATAATGACATTTGAATTTTAAAAGCACCGCTAAACATACACGGCAATAAACATCAAACTTAACGGGTTGACTACACGCAATCACATGGAATAACTAGAGAGGTAAAGAAAAACGTACGTTTACAATGGCAAGAAAAATCGATGTTACAACGTAAGACTAATCATAGAAAAGCAAATAGGACTAAATGGACTGAAATAATCTTCAAGTTGGATTAAAGAAACCTAATAGCATTTGAAGTAATTAACTTGCCTGCTTAATATTAACGGAGTGTTCAACAATGTCGTCTTACGCTATCACCCATTTAAGAATCTTGTAGAGAAAATACGCAATAAAATACTATGGCTTTAATAGCTGCCATTGATAATAGCTATAGCGATTAAGATATACTTCTTATTTAGTTTCAATCAATATTTATGCAACAGCTATAAAATTACAATCTCACTTGTTATAATATATAATTAACCGTATTATTAAAAGCAAATAAAATTAACGTAATGACAAAAATAAAAATACTTAAATAAAAAACTATTTTATATTAGAATACAAATAATAATTAGTGATACAATTGTTGATTAACGAGTTCAACGTTAAGTAACAGTAGAGAGTTTGAGCCAGCCAACGCCTTAACGTTAACTTTAACGTTAACAACGGGAAGGGAGGAGCCACGGACTTTACTACCCAATGAACTAACTAAACGTCATGAGCACTCGTAACGTTCAGTTAATTCATTGGGTAGTTCAGTCCGTGGCTCCTCCCTTCCCGCCGTTAACGTTAAAGTTTACGTTAAGGCGTTGGCTGGCTCAAACTCTCTAATAATTGATTTTACTTAACTTTAGAAAATAAAATTTAGAAATTCAGTTAATATCGTATATATAGCAATTTTGTTTTTAAAAAAACGCACAATTTATAAACAGCTTTATGAAATGCTTGCAGCTTACTACAAATATCTGTTTTTTTGAGATAAAACCATGCACCCAATGGATTTTGAAAGCTGGAATAAAATCCCTTAACAACGTACATGGCCTATTTTCATCATATTTTTTATGATTTCCGAATTCATAGCGAGCAATATGGTGATATAATATTGTGCTCGTTGTACTTAAAATGAAATTCCGGTAATCATATTTATTTTAAGCAATAATGTTTTTTCTTTTAAATTTCCAGGGAAATGTTAAACGAGCTTTGCGGGATTCGTTTAAAACTTCAAATCACAAAATATTTAACTATTTACTATATGTATCACAGCAACAACAAAAATTATCTAAATTCAAGTATAAAGAAGTAAAGGTTTTAGTGCAAAGTTAAATACAATGGGTGAACGCTTCAGTAGATAACAATAGATTTCCTGGTATAAATCTTTATAGTAATTCAACCCAAAAAACAGCACATCTCACTAAAAATCTTTTTAAAAAAAAATTTCTTTGAATTTATGTTTATGTGTTTATTTTCTTACAAAAGAAAATTTTGCATATACATTTCCTTTCGTGAGAAAATAAATACAAAGCATAAACTTGTATCATCTGAAAAAGAAGCAATTTAAATGTGCATCAGAAATGTGCATGAATATTACATAGCCTATTTGATGAGAAAAGTAAATATTTCACCTCACGGCAGATGTTTTCTGCTAAAAATCATCTATAAACTTATACTCTATGCCTAATCACTTTTGGCGCCTGTCTTGTCACAATCTAAAGCTATCAACTATGAATTCTCCAATGCATTTCACTATGCCATTAGAAATCTACAAAAAAATCGTTTGCAACTTGAACCAGAAAACGAGGAGAAGAAATTTAAATAGAAAATTTCCAGGTAAATAAGACTATTTGAATAATTCAAGCCACGTCTAAGTATACTGACGCCTACAAAATACATAAGGCGTACAATCTTCGATTAAAATCTATGTGAAATAAGTAGAGTAAGATAAATAAGCTTGATTATTTATACTTGCTTTTTAACCACAAAAACAACTTCAATAGTTAAATAAACTAGAAGTTGTTTATTTATCAAAATACATTATATTCAAATAAGTAGGTTATGTATAGGTCTACAGCAGTGTTGGGCAGTAATAGAATACGTTGCACGAATTTGAGTAACGTGTAAACAAATACCGAGTACAAAGACTAATTTGAATACAAAATGTACGAAAGTAATTGAATGCTAATGTACTCAAAATGTATGAGTACATTGCATTCGATTTCAAAAATGTACTCGTAATGGGTGATATTACAAACGTCCTCGTGTGTTAAAGTTATCTAAAATGATGAGTATTATCGTAATCTGAAGTTGATTACCAATGCAGTAATAGAGTATGAATAGAAATGCTTTTAAGTAATTAAGTAATTTGAGTAACGAAAAGGAGTACCTTGAAATGAGGGTCATCCTAAAAGCTAAAATGAATTTATCTTAATTTTGACATTTCTATACTCATGATTATTTCGTTATCGAATGTTTTGTTCGTTTTTCACTTAAATTATTAACATTTTGCTAATGTCAAAGAGAGTTTAGTTTGTGTTCTCATATTCATTACGATTTTTTTTGAAAATCTAATTGCACTCGTAATGAGTACTCAGACATGAGTACTGTTGACCAAAACCTGATTTACAATACTACTAGTTTGTATTTCTACGTTACTCCTATCAAGCCATATCTATTAAGCCTTTGTGATCCAGATTACTTTCTTTTTAACCTAGTTTGTGTCAGATCCACATGAAAGCAAAACATAAATTTGAAACATTTTCCTTTTATTTTGCACAAATAAGTTTAGCCAAATTAGTTTATATTGCGTTGCCTGCAGTGCATGTAAATACACAAACACAAAAACCTAACTATATATAGTGTATGCGAAGAGTTTATAAATGCCCGGCTTAATTTTTCATAAGCTCAGATGCTCGGATTTCTACTGCAATCTAGTATTTAATGAACGCAGTTTAAGCCAATATTACAACGTAACGCATTTTATTTAATTAATTCATGGGATCTATGTAAACAAAAAGTTTATGTACCCGTGCATTATATACCCTCTTATCATTATTTATATTTTATGGCGTGTTGGGCTATTGCCGGCATAACTGGCATATCTCCATCATGCTACACTAATTCCAACATGAAATATGAAACGTTATCGAAATGGTAAGTAGGCCTATATATTATAATTCTAACTCAAGGCTCGACGGTGAATATTTTATCAAAGTACATAATTTTAACGCACCTTCATGATGTATATTTATACCGAACGAATGATCGGCTTTCAAAATACTACCATTGAAACAAAAGACTATTTTAATAACACCATTAACTCAAATAGGTGGAAGAGATATCCTTCACTTATTATGAAACTTTGCCATTTACTGCCATTCATGAGAGTAGTTTGAAGAGTATTCGGGAATCTATGACCTCATACTTATAACCAGTGTCATATGTCACGCTATCACAACTTTATTGTACGAGGACAAACATAAAATAAATATATGCATCGCTGCAAATAAACAGTAAAAGCGGGACATGTACTTTTTAGTTGTTGCCATAATCTGGAAAATAGTCTGTCCAGTAGTTTGGGCAGTTACAGATTAAGCGTTCACGCTAGATGAACTAAAATGACGTTTACACAGAAATGTTAAGATAATATAAGCTATTATTTCCAAAAGTAGTTACCGATTGTTGAAGATTCCGGCTAAAAATTCAATGTGGTAAAATTAAAACTTTACATTACGACCACAGTAATTATTGAAATTGGAATGCATCCCCGCGCGTCACTTGCACGTGCTGTTCTTGTTAATTGGAATCTGTTATTCCAATTCAAATTGTTCTCTCTATTGTTCTTCTAATTAAATGTTAAATTAAATTGTTTTGTTTAATTTGAATAACTTCTGCTCAAGTTGTTCATTAGAAATAAATGTTAACTTTATTGTTGTTTTTGCTAAAAAGCAAAAGGAGCCTTGATAATAATGGGTTATCTTTAAAATTAGTCAATCAGTTTTATATTTTGTTGACATTTTAGATTATTTATCCGCAATATAATTGAGATGAGATAATTATAAATGTTAAGAATAAAATCGTCAATCTCCAAAAATGTCTATTAGATGGCAATGGGTTCTCATCAACATTGCATACATTATACGTAAATGCATGTAATTGCTAGAAAAAAATACAACATCCTGACTTTTTGCCAAGTAAACGCATTCCATGATGGGCATTTTTAATGGGAACTTGATTTTTTAGAGCAAAACCATCGCAGTTTCATAATAACACTATGAATATTACATGCTTGTTTTTCTTACCAGTCATGGTGAAAAATGGGGAGGAAAAAAGTTCATTACAGGATGCATACGTGTATCGTGTAACTGGAATATTTCGCGGCGATAATATGCTTGGGTTAGTGCTTAGCAGCCAAAAGTGGCAGTTTTAATTTCCAGAGCTTGAAACTCTATATTGTGCGAAACGCCGGTGAAAAGCAATAGTATTGTAGCTGGAGATAGGTGGGCCATGCTTGACAAAACTTGCACAAACAAGGTCCTATCTTTTGTAACAGTCTAGTGCACACTTATTTAATGCATAATGAAAGCGAGAGAGTGCGTGGCCTGATTCAGATTGGCACACCCATGGCTTACTGGCACATAATCTAGCATAGTCATGCCAGAAATTATGACAATAATTCAATAATGCCCTTTCCACTACACTTTATAAATCCACTCAATGTCCTTTTGCCATCTGACATGACCGGATATACTACAAGCAGCATAGTAATCCGTCATGACAGCCAAGTTTCGCTGTATAAAAGAGTGCAACATGTAAATATCCAACGGTTCTAAATGTCAAGCAGTCAACTTCTGTCTTTACTTTCCATAACTTTCAAAATGAAACTATATTTAAATACAGTCTAATTTATGCGTCTGAATACCACATCTACATTTGTATTAGCAGCATATGTCCTTGTATCTATGCAATGTCCTGGGTATTAATGTAATTCACTTGTAATCAATTTATGATAATAAGGTTCTGAACATGAGCAAATCAAAGTTGTTCTCTGCCAATACAGTTCCAGATAACCTTTCATATTTACTGAATGCACCTCTAATAGCAGTGGCATTTCATAGGTCGAGATAAATGCAAGCCTACAAGCCTAATATGTCGAATAATTTCTCGGTACTGATTGACTTCTATTACGTGCAATTTGTGCAATTTGAGTGATGTACCAAATGTACTTTTCCGATATCATATTTTGGTAATCAAGAAATTTTTGAACTCGAGGCATTATCTAGTTTGACAGCCTGTTATTATGGGGAAATGTTCTTAAGCTATCAAATTAGCAAAATGAATATACAGTACACATCACAAAAGCCATGTATACACATATTCAGATATATTTCAGACAGCTTATCTTTATCACCCTTAGATTATACAGGGTGCTGCATAATTTAGTACCTCACAAACATCTTTAATATGGCAACATTCCTGTAAAATCTGATTTTACAATTGAATAGAAATCAACATGTGAAGATTTCAGAAAATAGCCTCGTGTGAACGGGGTGTTACAATTAGTCTACTTTTAATATCGTTTGAACAGAAAAATTCATGTCCTGTACGTGTCACGTGCAAGGTATTTTCAGAAAACCTAATTTGTTGGTTCCTGTTCCATTGTGAAATCACATTTCACCTAAATGTTATCGTATTGTAGACTCAAGAGGTATTGAGTTACATATGCCTCACCCTGCGCATGCATTATATAATTCTATTGGATAATTGTTTGTAGCTTTATGATAACGAGCGTTTATTTGTTTAAATCCTGCATCGTTCTGCAAAATATTTTTCTTGATGGGATATATAATTGATTACTCTTGACCATGTGGCTTCATTGCTAGTTAACATGCCATTAATTTCAATCGTTGACATCTGATGTTATACATGAACTATACATTCAATATAAATTAGCTAGTTTATAGGTAAACTGTCAAATATTTTTATGCAAATAATTCAACAAGAAGTTTACTCTGTATAAATCAAACGTATATGATATTTTGAACATTGCATAAATTTGAACAAATTCTTGAACATTACTAACATGCTTTAGTAATGTTAAACAGAATTTTCTTAAAAGCAATTAAGACGTCCAATTAAATCAGAATCGTGCAACTTTTGTCGTAATTTATTGATTCTTTATATCTTCCCCATATTCTCGAAAGTTTAAAGTTAGTCTAAATTATTCAAATGAAATTTCCAATTAGCCGCCAAGCGCCATAAACTATTCTCTCTAAATGAGCGCCGTTGGCTATGTATAGGCTACAGCTCTTGAATAATATATGCACGTATGCCAATTAACACATGAAATGAAATGTCGGCCTGCAATAACACAGACAAGAATGTGAATTATGCATTCGCGAGTAATTTCACTCACAAATATGTACACGGATGGTATGGCACAGAGGTTATGTGGCAGGAGGATGTAGGGTTAACTTATTAGGAAATGCCGATCTGGTCAGTGATATTAACCAAAAGCATAATCCTGAAAAATGAGCAATCTGCAATTACCAACATTAGTACACCGGTGACATATTGCAGGAAACGGGTTAGAGCGGAGCAGAATGATAGAGTGCATGCATATTAATGAAAGATTATAACGGAATAATGAAGGCAAGTAATTAAAACATGGATGCACATGTGCACAGAATCTATAACAGCAGCACCACTTCCCACATTCATAAAATTAAACTAATTTGCATCACTGCGATGATGTCTGCGAGATTAGAGGATTCAAAATTGCAAATGAATCCAAAAATCTACTTTTAGAATTGATAACGCAAATTATCGGAATTGAAATTATTGGCAATTAAAAATAAATAATAACGAATATATAAAATGATGTCATGTTTCAGTGTTGCTAAGGAGTATTTAAAACAGTGCTACAAGTTATAAACAATACGAGAGTTGATTTAAGAATATTGGTTGCCGGGATACAAAAGGGACTCCACCCACATGTAATGCTTTCATTTAATTTTTATAAGAAATAAAAAAATCATGTGGACACCATGTGGACAGGGCGAGGGAGGGAGAACTATTATGGACGTCCACTAATGAGTGTTTACCTCTTCGAGCAATTTGTCTAAGATTTTAATCATCTGTTTATCAGGAAAGAAAAATTGTACACGTTTAATATACATTCCACAACATAGGGTTTTTTTCTTTAAAAAATTATCAGCAATAGAAAGCTGTGAATATCATCTGCCCCAAATTCTTAAAAAGTTTTTATAGCAAACTCGGATACGAGGTCTTTAAATATGACTCATAGACCTGTTAACACTATCTCGTTTAAGGTAGACTGCATTCGGCATCAATTCCCATATATACCGAAATGCGGTGGCATTTTCAGAAATTGCTCGTACGGGCATGGACTGCAATACTTCCATCTCATTAACTTTGCTATGTACACTGGTAATATCAGCAAATAAAACGTGTTTGATAAAAAAAATTCTGCGGAGAAGAAATAAACTTGAAGCTGAGCAATATCGGAAATTTCGGTTTTTTTTTTGCAGATGTTCCCAATATTCTTTGAAAATATTCCCATTTCAAATTTGACGCATTGCCATGGCAGTTATTTTATGCCCCATGATGTGAGGCGTATCCTCCTTGCGGCAATTTTGACTGAAAGGCAAGACATGAATGGATAATAATTTCATAAAGTATTTACTAAAAGTTAAGGTCAGTAACGTACACGAGAACTTTAATCAAATTTAATTGATTTGTGTACTTTGGAGCCAGGTTACCATTGGCAACTGTTTCTATTTGCAAAAAAAAATCCTCACTGCTGTCATACTGCTATGAGTTAGATAGATATACTACTAGATTCTGAAAGATATATCAGATTAAGCCTTGCATCTAATTCGTATTATAAGTTTCCATAACATATTAAGCGGCGTATGGGACCTACGTTCACTGCGATCAATAAGTAGCTGACATTTGACACCATACATCAATAACGCTGTTCCATTTGCGTAGGGAAATGTGAACGTGAAACTAAATATGCAATGCCGATCTACCCCCTTGATAATCTAGTAAATAAACGAGTAATTAATTAGCGTAATAACCAAGACGAATGAACGCTTGCGGGAAATTTACAAGGAATTCAATAAATCAACCCACTATACAAAATAATTATATGAATATCTGATTAATAAGCACCCCGATGGAGAAATCATATTGGGTCCTATTTAAACATACAATATGGATAGTTTAGAAATTGGACACGTATGGCAACATAAGTGCATGTATGCCCATATATTGTAAGTACAGTCGAACCCGCGTAATTTAACATCGCTTAATTGCACAGACCGGATAAATGTACATATTCTCCATGCCTTGAACTGTTGCCCTATGTTTTGTACATGATGTGAACCCGGGCACATATTTTACAAGCCCCATGTGCAACTTTTGTATGACCGGATAATTGCATAAACCGGTTAGTTGCACAATTTCGGCGAAAAGAACGTGGGGCCTGTCGGAGGGTATACCGAGAGGGATCATTTTAAAAGAAAAAAGGGGATTATGTGTTCGCATGTATACAAGTATGACTTTGCATGACTATTGGTACATTTAAACATGTATGTATACATATTCAATATGGCCATACAAAGACAATGTTTATAGCAATCAAAAATCAATATAAGCACTCAAAATAAATGAAAAACAGTAAAATAGGTGGTGGGATGAGGCGAAAGTTACAAAATTGTAATAAAATTCACCATCCCTTGAATATAATGTTTCTAAAAATATTATACGAGGGATTAATCGAAGCGCGATTGTAGGCATTATGTGGGACAAGAAACCTTTAATGGAACCGGACTTTAATACTGTATTATTTGTTTGACGCAGTGAAATTAAAGTATTAATGCATGATTGGCAGTATGAAATGGGGTTAAATAGATCAAAGAAACAAAGCTGCTTATAAAGCATTTGGATTTTGAAACGATGATTGCGTGCTCATTAACTAAAATTGTATCTATTAAAAGCGTACCATAGCAATGGAAGCTTTATAGCGAGATTGTCAATTCACTAAGCCATATTCCCATGAATCGACGACTTTGGGTTAAGATGTTTTAGCTAAAAATCTAGCTAAGTACTGCAATATCCTGTAACGCAATTTTCTGACTTTATTTTCAATATAGCTTCTCCAAAAATCCAACATAAGCTCAAATTTAAAGGCTTTTATTTTTATCTGTTTCGGTTCATCAATACTGAAAACACGACAAAACGTAATCCATGTACCTACTCTCGCTATACAAATTTAAGGGACCAATAATAACCATTAATAAACAACGTAAACAAGATTGAATTCAAAAACTTTTAATATTTTGAGATCATAGCATTATGCACAAATTTAAAATTGGTTACTTTAAGTGGCGGACTGTCCAGTGTGACAAATTTCACAAAAGAAATATATATATATACAATTTTACCGGTTGTCCACTTGTGCATTTTTTTAAAATTGAATTTATTTCCTATAAAAATTAAATAATAGTTCTACAGTAGTTATCGGTGGGTTTCCTTTGTATTGATTAATAAGGTATAAGAAAAAGAATTTAAATAGTTTGTATTTAAGGGTCATAAATTCTGCATAGTAACTTTATCCTGCTTTATATGAGGCGAGTTTTGAAGTTAATTAAAAGAATGATTCGTCAATATATAAAATTGCAGTCTCTTGACAATACAGTATTGTTATTGAACAAGGCTTACGTTGAAATCGTACTCCTATACATATATCAATTTCTACTAACAATTCATTGCATACTTTTAAGATGTTTCTTTGTAATTATAACAATTGTTTGATTTTACCGAATACATAATAAACATGAAAACCAAGCTCAATTCTTTCAACATTTTATTTGAATGGTTACTCGCATACTAGCAAACCTCTCTATCAAGAAATAATGGCATGACAACAGATTACGGTTGCTAATTACAAATATTAACAGAAACATCTATTAATATCCATATTTTTTCAATTGAAATTTATTCTTGCATAGTGGAACGTACCTTTCAAGATTATTAACAATTATTATAATAAAAAAAATTGTAAAGAATTTCTGATGTGAAAACAAGAGTGTTAGGTGTTTAAAAGTTCAAATAAGCTGAAATCGCTATAACAACGCGATCAACAAAGATGGTGGAAATTTAGCCAATAAGCTTTTATTCGAGTCAGGAGTTAGGGGAAACCTTTTCCATGAATATACTCAATTATGCTAATGGGCATGATGGAACAGCATTTATTATTTCCAAACAAATTGTTTTGTCCTGAAGCCATGAGCAAAACAATTAATTAAAAGCCTGTGATGTGACATTCACAGTTGTTCCGGACTACGGTCCATGCCTTTATATCAGACATGGCTTTAACACAAAGGCATTTGAATAATTATAATCAGCGTATTGTCCAATCTTAATTCCGGCAGCCAACATCATACTGTAAATCGACGAACCAAATAATTAGACAAGTGCATGGGTCACATACTCTTAACGAGTGGAAAATGCACGTTAATGGCGGAATTTTAATGGTCCCCAGGCCTAGCAAATTCAGCTTTTCAGATGGGTAACCAATGCGTGAAGATGAATTAAGAGCATTGGATCAAATTAGGCGTGATGAAGAAAACAAACAGGGAAAACGGGTCTCACAACGTACTAGTTCACGACATTTTTATCCAATCCTACAAAAGGGTCTTTAATACAAGCTTAATTCTAGCATTTCTCACAAGAGGAAACAAACTGTCTTTTATAATTTGGCTTTAAACCAAGTATCTAATTTGACGATTAAATAAACTTTTCATTGTAATGCTTGACAGAACAAATCCCGGATGGAAAAGCTATATATGCACATGTATAAGCTCTACTTATATGGCCATGTGTAGACCATATTTCGCCAATGCTCCATGTTATATGGTTCATATAATAGAAATTCCTTTAAAAAATTACCCCTATCCCCCTACCCCCTCTCCACACGGTGTTCATTATATAGCTAAGACCTTCCCCCACTCATAGACGTCTTTAATTTCTTTTTAAAAGTAGGGTGTCTAGAAAATTTGATGAAACATACAAAGGCCCATACTATAAATTTCCAAGCACCCGTCTTGTTGCCAATTCAACGAAATTTTTCCAAATTTTTATAATTAACGTAAATTTCCTGACCTCAAAGGGAAATCCCAGCATAAAATTGGTGTTTAACATTTAACACAAATTTATGCATAATACCAGACTACATTTGGGACTCTTTTGGTGTCCATTTTCTCTTTCAGTAAACTTTAAAACATAATTAAACAAGAAATCCAAAAAATGAAAGATACCACCATTAGTGGACGTCCACAATAGCTTTCCCCCTCCCTCTTCCCCCCCCCCCCCCATCCATGTCCACATGGTATCCACATGTCAGCAGACCCCCCCCCCCACCATCAACTGTCTCATTTTGAGGACATGCGTTCTTAATTGGCCCCTTACATGAACCAATACATGAACCATTAAAAGACCATGTAATCATGTATATAGTACATGTACATTTATACTGCTATACATGGACATGCAAAGATTTAGGCGAACAAATATGGCCATACATGAAACAGAATTTAATATCAGAACATACCCAATAAATTCAGTATCAATAAACCAATATGATGAAAACTAGAGGTTAATATTAGAGTCAGTGCCAATAATTTGCTCGCTTCAGGGATCAAATACAAAAATGCATTCCTAAGCTATAGATAACTCCCCATTTTCAATGAAAATCGGGTTCATTTCGCATTTTGAAAAGACTTTTAATGCCTCGCACTCTATGCTGGCGGGTGTTTCATTTAAATGAGGCTGTAAAAAAATACATCAGAGAAATGGCATATGCATATATAATCCTCGTTTGAGGCAATTTAATTTAAGTCGGAGGCCAAAACACATAAAAACCCCTTTTTATATGGCAAGATAATGAGCAGCTCATCCACTTTGCATACTGATTTTTCCAGTGAAGCTTTCTAAGACGTCCGGTTTAGCTAGATTTCAGTATGTAATCAATACACCAGTGCCACTTTTGGTTTGTGGGGCTTTTATACATGGCAAAAACTTTTGAATATTTATGGATTAGTTATTTCATTTTGCTGTCACGCACACTATTGTCACACGAAAGCGGAAAAATCTTAATTAAAGATGACATTTAAGAAATTGATGGTAATAAGCTAGGATCCTCCAAACCCATATCATATACTCGCACGCACTGTCACACGTAACATAGGGTATTATCTCAGAAATATAAAAATTCTAACAGACAAGAGTTAAAAAAAAGTTAGTTAAAGGAAGGAAAAATAAAAAAGTGCATATCAAAAAATTGAAGCAGAATTTTATAGAGAATATTAACCGCTTTATTAGAACTTTTTATATTCACAAATTATTTAATTAAGCGATCAAAGGGATGAGTAGTAATCAATAAATACTATATACAGTATGGTAGTTTAACAATTGATGCAAAAGTTTCTTGTAAACAATAGTGACGTTTGAATCTCTATATAATATAAGGATCAATATACAGCACAATGCATCATTGCGTTGATACCTATCATTTGATTGATTTGATGGATTTGATAAGCATTAACAAATGCATCGTTGCTTAGAAATATTTATCTGACATGAAAGGCATATAGTATATGCATATTTATTGTACACAGTATGCTTATCCTGGTGCATGAATATGTCCATATATATGAATTAAATGTCTATTAATAAACATCATCGCTGGACAAAAAAACAATCCTTATCATAATGCCTTGAAATTAGAGAGCAGACCCATTTAAATTTCAGATACGCAATAGATAGTTAGTTATCTTTATGTATGGCTTTGGTAAACAAATAATCCTGCGTAATTATTTGTTATGCTTTTCAAACATATTTTATATATTTATTGATTGTTTTATGCGCGTTCAACTAAAAAACACTTCAGCACGACAATTTTAGGCGTTTTCATTTGACTTTGCATTAATAAAGGAAAATGATAAACAAGGAACGCTGCTCAAGTTGCGAAGGTTTAAAATTTCCATCTACTTATTTAATTAAAAGGACCTGTACAATCATGCAAAAGCACACAAAGGGAAAATTCGCCTTTCTTTAGATGTACTTTATTATGATGCATATTGAGTCCTCGGGCTGGTTACATTTCAGAATAAAACAAACCGAAGATGGGTGAACTTTATTTCAATGAATACTTGTTGAAATACAATATCAGCTCTTGGCATTTTATAAACTGATGCTAAATCGAAAAACATATATGGTAAAATAAATCTCTTATAAATTATTGAAATTTCTATCGGTTAATACAACTTGGCTACACATACATATTGTTAATTAACATAAGTACCACGCTGTTTTATATATTTTAGAACTGCAATTTGAAGTAATGTTTAATCGTATACTGAATTAGAGACACTCATGTTACGAAATTGTGCAAAGTATAAATAGCAAAATGTTATCTTATCCAAATGACTAAATTTATTATAACATACATTATAAAATAGTTTGAATTGATGGATAAATATAAGATTTGTGATTTCATATATAATTTGATATCTATAGTACCTCATTAGAGCAGCAAAGTAAGAATATAAAAAAGTGATTCTACTTAAGTACCTAGTGATACCTTAATCTTTAACAATGATGTTGTACTTGATGAAAATTTCAATTCATTAGCTAAAAATGCATTGTACTGTGCTAAGTAACGTTAATAAAGTTCATTGCATCTTGTTTTTAATATTATAATCGTAATCTGAATTAATATTTGATCATAATAGACAGATTGAGCTTGCTACACGTCTTTATACTGACCTTAACTGTAATGGCGAGAAGGGAAGAACCACGCATGCGCACCCATTACGTTCAGTTAGTTCATTGGGTAGTTTAATGCGTGGCTCCTCCCTTCCGGCCGCTAACGTGTGGCATGCTCAAACTGTCTAATGTCACTAATGTTAGGAACTTATACAAAGTATTCCATGTGAACAAATGACAATTTCTTTTGAAGTAATATTTGACCATAACGTCACTAATATTAAGAACTTATATATACCAAAATGTCATGTTACCAAAAGTCTAAATTTTCAAAATTGATTGAATTAATTCGTGAATAATTTGATATCATGGACGCCCTTCGTTATATCAAAGTAACAAAGCAAAAATATAGATTGTGGTTATAGAAACGTGATTTCGTGTTATATCAATATGACTTTAGTCCAAAGTTTGAGAGCCTAGGCTGTTTCCTAAATTAGGACAACTTTTCCTAGCCACATTCAAGCATTGAAATGACAAGTTTACTCTTGGCAGGTTCGCGTTTCTAACTTTTTGTCTGTGACATCACGAGTGGCACATGTTCCATTTGTATTACAAGCATCAATAAAAGCCTACTTGTCTGATATAAGGTTTGCCGATCCAATATAAATTTTATATTCAGTTGGCTCTGCCATTTGCATTTGTATGCATATAATGGTAAAGCTGAGAGTACACGTGTGCAAATTAGAGCTCCGACTGACGAAAAATAATCGATAGCACATTGAATGTGCGCTGCTCTCACTATACAAGCACTTTCTTATAGCCTTAGCATAAATGCACCGTGTGCAGACAAGGTGTACGACTCGTATACACGCACCCAAGAAATTCATCCTACGCTATTACAGCGAGCACATTTCCAATATCATGAATTTTTAATGTAAACCCATGCAGTGATGCGTGTTGGCTTATCCAAGGGCCAAGCCATAGCGAGCTTTTATTGGGAAAGATACTGCACCCTTTGGTACTGCTAGCACTATACAAATATGATCCACTTAGCCAAAGGCCATATACAGGTTTCGCATAAAGTCGGTCCAAATTACAGCTCAGATCATCGTTTCCGGAGTCGACAAGTGACAGTTGAACGCCGGAAGTTGCTTCACTCGTGCGTACACTAAAGTAGTGCGGTTGAAACCCATGGTGCCTCGCTAGTATTTAATAATTAAATGATTGCCAAAGTAAACCCGTATTTAAAAACAACGAATCTCAAATACAAAGGATAATATTAGACATTCTAATTCGTGTTGGATTGAAATTAAATCTAAACAAGACAAAATTATCGGATGCATTTTTCCACTATCTTTCGTGTCTTAAGTCTTTACATGTACATACATTGTACAACATCGTACAGTCCCAACACGACAGCAAACATGCTAACACCGGTATATTTACTGATTGCCAACATTTTAAGGGTGTCGCTGCATAGTACATGTACTTACATGTAGCCTACATATTTATAAATGCGTCCTCGAGTTACGAGAACGCGTTCGTGGATGAAAAAATTATATATGGCCATATACTTAGAATATTTAGGAATTACATGTACTAATATGGCTCATACAGAGTATATTGAATATAACCAGTTAGATATATGAACATGTACGTGTATACGTATATTGCAATATATGGACATATCCGTGGATGTATGGTAATATATGGCCCTACATTTGCATATACCTGTAAATAGAGATAAATGCCATATCTTGGTATATACAGTCGATTCCGCTTAATCTGGACACATCCGGCGGAGGCGTTTTGCCCCGATTAGGCGGCTGCCCAGAAT
>JAUJYV010000238.1:0-64596 GCA_033995625.1 Ophyiulus pilosus
CTTTTATTATACCCCAAAAATACCTTTATTGAAACTTTTATGAGACTTTATTGATACTTCACTTTTTTTTGTAAGGGGTATCATTGATAGACAGCAGATGAAAAAACATCCGACTGTTTACAACAATAAAAGTAGGATATGAACCTTGATTATAACTGATGGTCTTCTAATAAAATGCATGAGCGAGTTTAAAAATTGCATTTCCATGCTATGCCGATTGCAAATCAACGAGGACATACGCTGTGATCTTAATTGCAGTGTTTTGTTAGCCATATATATTTTTATTCGGCATGGAACAAAGAAACTGCTGCGCAATTATTAGCTTTCCTTCTTTATAAATTTGTGAAATACGGAAAGTTAGAAAATATGCATTAGGTTTGCATCATTTCGAGTGTTATTGTAGCGGTTTTGGCAAGAGGCTTGTGAGTTTTCTAAAATTAAATTACATGTTGGCGAATATTTCGAGCGATTTTCATTCCAAATAATTCTGAAACTCTCAGAACTGAAGCTCGACTAAATTCAACGATGTTGTTGATTCGAGTGCGCAATTGCAACCCCCTGAGATATACGAGCGTATTCTCCAAACTATTGAAATGAACCTGCATTTCTGAGTAGCTTTGGTATCTGAATAGTATATAAAATGCGTATTTTATGCCTCGGTGACATGCGTTTCTTTTTTTATATTACATACGGCAATTTAATGTAGATCCTTAAGGCCAATTGCATGCAGGATCTGTCATCATAAAGTCCTTTAATTTACATGCATTTACAGAAAATAACGAGGTTTTTTACATGAAATTTGAGAGAGCCTACTACTTGTATGTTGCAAAGGGAATTGCATCGTCGTGAAATTTTTGTTATGCAATAGCGATGTCTTATAACTTCCTTTTCGAATATTATTCAATAAAGTGTACAACATTAGTCTCAAGATCACAGTACCTTATTTATGGTGTACTCATGGAGGAATATGCACTAGAAAGCACCGCAATGGAATATTCTGCTTTTAACATTATATTGTGTAGTTTATGTTTTGAAAATTATTAATCTGTCGTCATTAATGAATGTTTCAAGAAAGTGGTTGGTTTGAAAAAAATTAATGTGAAATTTTGATGTGAAAAAATTAGTGAGGTTGAATGTGAAAAAATAATATCTAAAAGCTAGTTTACCGTAATGTGATATACTGCAAACATGACCATATTCTCTGAAGCCCCCATCTTTCAGTAAAATTCAATGTATGAGATAATTAACCATATTAGTGTAATTACCTAAATGTCCAATAGATAAATAATTTAAAGCACAATACATTTAATTATATTCGTATAGTCATTTTAACTATAAATAAGCGTTAGAACACGCAGGTCTACGTTTGCACAATCACATAAAATTCATTTTGAAATTTTTATAATGTATGGTTTAGTATTCTTTTCACTAATCGTGTAAGAATCTGCGAAGCATTTGGTAAAGTACTATCTAAAACATAACGACTTTTGCTATAAATTCAGCATTTACCTTAACTTTATGTGACTGAAATTATAATCGTTTTTTTTTGTTGTCTGCGGTTGCTTTGTAGTAAATAGAAGATTACCACCATTTACTTTGCTCGATACAGTGTTCGTTATGTACCTATTGTCCGGGTCACTAATTTCTGTTTTATATGGGAGGTTGAATTATCCACAGAAGTTGTATTACAAAGTTGTACACCAAATCTTCATTTTTGTCTAGACATGGCAAACTAAATTTTCACAAAAATTCTAGGAAAGCGTCCTCGAAAGAAATGTCGCAATTCGCTAAATTTCCCATTTTACGTAATATTTTTCCGATGCAATAACCTACAAATGAATAAAGAGGTTCAAGTTAAACTCTGCATCTTGATAAAACGAATAGATTTTCTTAGAAATTTCTTTGCTATTTTTTATAGTAAATGTATTATAAACTAGAATTAGTTTGGTTGTACCCCTTTACCTATCACATCTTTCTTTTCCTCGACAACCGCATTGACATTTGGTTTTGTATAGCCTGATATCGACAGAATTGGATCTTCAGATCCCCACACTAAATATGTTCTTTTTATAATGCTATTTCTAAATTGAAATTCTGCACGCTGAGTAACTGACCTATATTTACAATCCCATTCGATAAGAGACGCTGAAATTGGTTTTCATGAGGTGCATAATTTGTATGAAGCAACTTTACTGCTAAGTGGTTCTATGTGTGCACGCCAGAAATGTGTATATTGTACCTGAATGCACTTAAACTGATATTCCTTCAACAAAAGATTATATGCAGCGACTTTATTCCTTTGCCTATAACGCCTAGATCTTTCTAGATGGCTTATTTCTTCGCCTAAAATTGACTTTAAGAATACAAGGTGTGGTGAAAGTTGAAAAAATAAGGTTGTTATGGAAACCTGCCTTTGAATATTTGGAAAAAAAAAAGCCACAATAGAACATGGATATATGCAGGCTTTATTGCAGATACCATGACTATTCATTAAATACATTCTCAAGAGATTTAGCAAAATTATCTCTAATGACATTTCAAAGTCAGCGTTATCTACCATGTTGCGTACACTGTTTCAACACGTTTATTTAAAACATGAACATTTTGACTGCTTCAACACAAATGATGAAATATTTGAATTTTGTATGCTCGATAGGCATGTTGCAGATATTTATTTTAAATATCTAAATGTGTTACACATTTCAATGCTGCAATATAACCAATAACACAATTCTATTCTGAGCAATTAAACAGTGTTGTCAAACGACACTAACATTTGTTTGCGTCTGCATCATAAGTTTGCGATAGTAACCTTCGTGATAAAACCATTTTATCGAAATGTTGTTATATAAAAAACTTCCCAATCCTGCTGCTGTAATTGGCACGTCCATAATCCATAAATTACCAGAAATGTTTTATTTTAGATGATAGTTACCCCTAATCTGCCTTATATCTGTAATGTTAAATTTTTCCTTTAAGCTTACTGGTCATAGAAATAAATATTTTTTCCAACAAAAAATTGCCCCATCAATTCCATTCAATTAACCTCATATGTATATATTAGAAAAAACGAATTTCAATTTATGAAGCTTCGTAGACATTTAGGTTGTATATGCAATGCACAGAAAGTATTTTTCAATAAGTAATTTTTCATAGCTAAAAATCACCATTCTTTAGAAACTTTATCAAAATTGCGTATATTGTTATCAGTGCTAAGTTGATCGACTATCATAGGTCATGTCAAATAAAACACGTAGCGCATTGACCTTCACTGGAGCAAAAGTATTTCCTAGAGTTGATAAACACATCGCAATATATTGGAAGTGATCGGTTCACGCCTTTATTGTTGTATGTATGTATGTACAACTTAGTTGATATTCTAAAATCATTATGGGTAATTAACCCACTTCTTATTCTAAATAATAGTGATGTTATTGAGTAGATCTTAGGATCTTTATTTAATAAATATGGCATCAACATGCTATATTATTATATGTAAAGCACGTGGATATTAATGATCTACTTTATTTTTCAATAGGTTACATTAATGCTTGACTATTGTCGTTTTTTTCCTAATATATTAGTTTTTATGCATGGATTACATGTATAGCTGGACTCCAGAAGCAAAAATTGTGCTTTAATCATGTTCTTTTCCATCTATTTACTAGGTTTAGTAGAAATTAAATTTCATGTTCCAGTTTTTTATAATTTTAAGCAAGATATCACCTTTGCTGACCTTCCAATTTCAATTGATTGACGGTTACCAACATGAACTTAATTAGACTTGCAATATCTTTATTACATGATTATAATGACGAGCATACTAATTAAAGTAGGTGGTCTAGATGAATTGCAAGCAAAATATGTTTATTGCTATACTTTAGGGTTTTGATATGAAGTTTTTCATGATATCAAATATTTACTCGACGTTTTCTGAGTTAACACGAAGACGTGTTTATGACACCTGTAATACATTGTTTTCTCTGTTCCAAATAAGGTACCGCGCATTTGAATGTAGCATGACATACAGTTATATAGATTATTTAAAAAGTCAACATTTCCGTTATTGAAATTGATAAGCCACAGTTCCATTACCGGGAAAGTATCTGACAGTTTCTTGTCGGTTTGTTGAGTGCGATTTTTCATGTTTCAAGATACACCAAGATATACTTAATTTTGTGAATTTATTGTCGGTAAATACAAACTTTAAAAAAGATAAAAGCATTCATATATAATCATGAAACTCGTAGTAGTATTAACGTTTGTTTTTTCAACTGGGTGGACTCTTGTTGCCTTTTGAGCAATAAAACCATTTCCCCCAAATTGAAAATACAATAGGGTGTAAGTTATACATGTACGTGTGTTAATATGATCCATTTCGACTAAGGTTATTGGAATCTAGACTGGAATTAGTTTTAGGTTCAGTATCAGTTACATATGTATTTTATGTTCTTAGCTTTGCAAAATCCTTAATATCGATATTCTTAATGGCCATGTACATACATGTTGATTAAAGGTCTTATTGGACACGTGGAGAGCAAACATCAAAACTAAGCATTCTATATTTAGATGTTCAATTTATACACTAGGATGTTATACTGCATGTTAAAAAAATATTGCAAAGTACTGTATAACAAAAACGTAAGTCATTGTTGACTTTCTTATTTTAAACCTTGGTAATAAGGCTTGTCTTTCAGGATAAGTTTTGATTCTTTTCTTTAAATTCAACTCACTGTTTTAATGATTACAAAGGCGACTTAAGCCAAATGAATTTCCTTGTGGTTTGTCTGATTCTTGAAAAGGGAACACGAGGAGAATGAGGACAAGCAGAAGAGGGACTTGAGTTTCATTTTCGCATTTTCTCAAAACGTTTAACTCCAAAACACGTAGAATTTAGTTCAGAGCTCAAAAAATACCTGACATAATTGCAGGGATACAACGCATATCTGACGCAGTTGCTTTGCATAGCAGGAAAAATTGCAAATTTCTAATTAATCAAGCCATTGAAGGTTTGGCTTTCATTTCTTGTTAAAGATACATTCACCTTAAACGCCATCTTAAAAATAATTACTATAGACCTTAATTATTCGAAATTTGATATTCATAAAATGGAAGCTGATTTGCAGTTGGGAGAGAAATAGTGAACTTTAAGGAAGACGTGCAAGTAGCGTTTCTGCATGCACCCAATGCATTAGCTAATCATTATAATGGTTAACCGAAACATTATACAATGTAATTATTTGTATTAAAGTGTAACTTGGGGAAAAACATGCTAAAATTGAACGCGTTAATAGCGAGGTGAATTTCTTTAAGGCGAGATTGCACAAATGACAGAAATTTAGACAGAATTTTCAAATTTTCAGCTAAGTATATATCATCGAGTATACAACACCTGTGGGCGTAACTATTACTAACGCTGTAAGCTGATAACCGTCATAAATTACTATCATTTCAACCATTTATTTCGAAATATGATTTCATTTCTCACATGGGAACTGTTCATCGGTTTAGTTTCGCTTGAATTTTTAAATATCGGCTTGTTTCATGTTGATTACGGAAAGTTTTTGTTCGCTTTATTAAGAATAAGCCTATGAGTCGTCCTATATGGGTGTGTGTATATACAGATCTGCTTGATTCTATGGCTATAGCAACGTTCTGTTGCTGTGGAATTCCATCGAAACTTCCGCCCTTTGTTGCATAAACATGTGCAAATATCTTTATCTCAACTGGGTATATTTATACTGCGACGGGCTTCAATCTTGGCACAAGTTTTGGTGGAAGTTTAACGTAGAGCACTTCTCTCTAGAGCTTAAGTTAATAGAATTAATCAAAAATCGCTGCCTTGCAGGCAGCTAGTTCAACTTTCTTTTCCAACGGCTTAATATGCGATTTTTCTTGCATCGGTTCCATTTTTTTCTGCACATCTTCTTAGACGGATATTTTTCCAAATGAATATGGTGTTGGTATGTATGGAATACGGTGAGCATATGGCTTACATTTCATTTTCGTAGATGGAGGATTGTTCTTTAATATAAGGATAGAAGTTTTGTTGAAGATTGATTTCAGTGTTGGCGATGTTGTTTTGCCTTTCCTTGAATGGCTTATGCAAATGGAAGTTTTAAAATTATTTGCTATGTGTTTATAATTTGAAGGATCAAATTCCAAGTTTTCTAAATATCTGTGGACTGACCAGAATTTAGTAATATATAGAAGACCCTTGTAGATGGTCGAGATATTACGAGATATGATAGCATTGATCTAAGGATGGGTTGAGCTATCACTATGTCAAATGCATGCAGATTTTAACAATAAGGAATACGACCTTTTCAAAGTATACATTGGGGTATCTCATTACCTATATCTACATAAGGTATTTTACAACATTTGCAATGGTAGATAACATCATCTACTTGACTTAGCTTTTTTTTCCATATAGAGTATGACTGTTTATACTATGTGAGTCTCAGTATAAGGTTGCTGCTAGAAAAATTAGTTCCCACATCTAGGTCTAATGAATTTTATAATAAAATAATAAATAAATGAAATTAAACTATAAAATATTAACCATAAATGAAGGGTACAAGAACCGTATCTGCCAGCGGTTCTATCTAAAAGCGATTTCTAATAATCAATAATTAAATCTAAACAAATTTAAAAGCATTTATTCATGATTTTATTTAAAGATCACTACAATAAATTCAACAATTATTATCAGATAACATAACACTCTTCTTATGAAAACTACGATCGAAAAAGCCCAAAGTCTTAGTATCTCTTAGTTTCTTAGAATTACTAAGAGTCTAAGATCGTTGTATGTTATAACTAAAATAATATATTATAAGTAATCTCGTGACATACCATTATAAGACGCCATATTTGAGATTTTCAACTTTTAAAATCTTATCCTAACTTGACCCTACTCTATTCACTCAATGAAAACCTTTTGTCAGTTCATCGGTCATACAGTCCAGGTGTTATAGTACAGGGCGTTGCACTAAGATACTATATTAGAGTCCAATTACATTTGAATAATTCTAAGAAATTATAACCGGTGACGTTCGAATAAACCACGTTTGCATAGGAAACCTGTGTTGTGAGGCGGTAAAGCCAAATATTAACTCCGACTATGGTAAATCCTGTTTTATTACTTGGTGTTTGTTTTTCGCCCTGTTTCTAAGTGCAAACAACAAGTTGTTAGGCAAGTTAGCAAATTTCCAAGTAATAGATCTCCGAACGCTTATCTGCAGCGTATTTCCATTAAGTGCAACCCTGTGTAATCACCCGTTAAGCCTGTCAGGTAAGATTGGTTGTTTTGTTGAACGTTACTTCGGTCTGTTTTTCAAAAATTCAATGCATGTTTAGAATCCAATATACTAGAAAATATATAATTCTTAAGTCTAATTCATAAATAATTTAGGAGTAGGCCTCTTAAACTATTTCTATAAGGTAAGCTTGTTTTTTCTTACATTCACTGTAAAGACTCACCTGCATATGCATTATTTTTCATATTCTCACGTACAGTATATAGTGTTGATAACAGGCGGTATTATAAAAAATATCCCTCTGTAAAGGTTGTTTTTTTAGCAGAATGGGTTACTCCTTAAACAAATAGAAAATAGGATAAGGTGATATTTTATTCCTAGTAAAAAGGAAATTGATAAATAAATTTAACATCCGTTGAATGACCCCAGAACTACACTGTATTTGTCCATTAAATATATTGAAAATTGATCGTTCGATAATATTGTGAGAGTAGAATAGTATAATGATTTGTTTTAACAGTTTTCGTCTATAATCGTACACATTCTTAATCACTGCTAAGTTAATTAATGTCTTTGTTAATTTTATTGAAATGGAATTCAAACCATGCAGCTTTAAACCATAATTTAGAACAGTTGATTATATTTATAAATTTCATTTTATTATGATTTTTTTATGTATATCCCTACCTGAATGCAAAATATTGTTTATTAAGGTTCAAATATTTAGCACTAAAGGCGGCTTTTACCTTTATCAGTGATTTGTTCTTATCAAACTTTTTCAAAAAATGAAGGCCGGCTTGTTTTAGATTGTCTTTTCCGCTCAAATAGAGAAGAAATTTATGGCTATTTCATCATGATAAATCTTCACGGCAAATTCGAGTAAATCTGAACTATGCAGCTTAATACAACTGCAAATTGTATAGTATAGAGATAACATAAAAATATCTAATAAGTTCTTTAAAAGATCTTTGAAATACCTTAGTGTCCCTGTTATCCAAAACTTCATTTCGATGCCACATATTCATTTTATTGAATACTAAAATTATATTTCAGTACTAAGCTTTTCAACATATGCCTTACAATAAAAACGGAATTGTGATATTATGAACTGCATGAATTTGCGTTTTTATTTGCATACTTACCTTATACGTAAAACCCTAATTTAGTTTTTATGATCCTTTTTAGTTCTTGGATGCATGCTCAAATTTGAATGGATGACATCTCCGGATGGACATGGATTTTTTTTTTGATTGGCTTTCTAAGGGTCGATCTCAATAAAGAGAGCTATCCGTGAACAGTGCTGCAAGTAGAGACTGTCATGGATTTGCTCTCTTTATTGGGACATCCGTTTGCATCATTTTTTGGATATTGGAATACTTGGATACACTTGCATTGATACATTGGACGAAAACATTCCACAAAGACACGTCCTTGATACCATGCATGTTCACGTTTATAAGGGATTAGACAGTTTGAGCATGCCAACGTATTTATACGTACCTTAACTTTAATAGCGGAAAGGCAGGAGCCCCGCACTGAACTACCCAATGAACCAACTGAACGTAATGGGTGCGCATGCGTGGTTCTTCCCTTCCCGCCACAAAAGTTTAGGTAAGTATAAAGACGTTGGCATGCTCAAACTGTCTATTGAATCATTTCGACTTTAATTTGACGTTTGTATATGTGAAAAAGGAAATTAAAATTTAACTCTCAGCAGTTTTTTGACTCTAGCATTTGAAAATATAACATTGCGTTATTTTTCGGTGTAATCTGTATTCTGTCTTTGCATTGACTCGCAATTTAACAAAAGGGGTGAACCATTTATAATTTGTTGGAAGTGTTGAGAAACTAGCTGTTAGCTTGACCTGAATAATCCTGAATGCAGTTACTCATATATTTATTGTAATTATTATTGATAGACTATGTGATATTTTTATACCAAAGTTCCATTTGATAGCATAACACATTTCTGAGTCTTATAAGAGGTGGTTTTATTTTTCATGAAGAATACAAGTGCTGGGTTAGCACCATATTTTAATTAAATTTTATACCAACCAGATCAATCAGATGCGCGTATTTATTATCCTACTATGTGTGAGATGACATGGCGTACAAATCACTAACCACAATAAAGGTATTTACATAACTCAATATAACGGGGATATCATAAATAAATGTTTGTCACATGCTCATAGCAGGCATGGCTTCCAAAGATAACGAGCTGGTGTAATTAATTTATTAGAAACTATAGATTATTTTGTCTTTGATTGTAACAACAACGTGTCGCATCAACAGTCTGCGTTGTTTCTTTTACACAATAATAATGAAGTTAACATTTCAAACATTTATCATGGGAGTCGTTATTCTATATTGGACTTATAGCCAACATAAAACTTGATGCTTCCGTGTATCATTAATCTCAAAATGAAATTAACCAACTGGTCTGATGGGTGTTTTCCAATTAGAGCATTTCACTTTCGTTGTAAAACATATTTTGATCATGGCATTTATGTTTTATTAGTCTCAGTTCCATTGATGTACAACATGTTATAACGATAATTGAGCTGCACTATTTTATCGTATGGTACACGGTATGGTAGAGAAATCAACCAAGAAAATAATATTTGAAGGCAATATTATGTGATTTTTCCCATGACATATTATTAAATATGTATATTCGCAATCATATTAATTACAAATATTTCTAAATAAAAGTGACTTCGCATAAAGCATCAATAATATTCAACTAGACAAATCATCAGGATTCAATTTCAACAAATTCAAACTTTATATGACTCGATCGTATTACATAACCCATCAAACAAATTGCGTACAAGTATGTAATATAATAGTAAATAACTTTAAATATCAAATATATTCTGCATATTGTATGTCAGGTGTTAGAGATATATTTCCTGCTTTTTAATTAATGTATGTTGCTACATTTTTGACAAATGAAAGACAATGGGTCCCCTTCTATAATTTAAGCATTTTGAAATGTTGATACTGCCTATATTTACTATCTGATAACAAATTGTTTAAAACAATGTGATTCGACGATCATACTGTATAATAGGATACCTCCTTGGATTTGATGTACATGTAAACATTCTTTAAAACAAGGTTGTTGAAATGCAATTCATTGCTTATCTGTGTATTTCTAATATCGGTGTGCTCAAATTACCAATTGGGACAAATTATTTATAAAACATAATTAATTAAACATCCTTCATTATATAATCGCTAAAACGTTGACCAAATTATTTCCTCGGTGATTTGCCTTATAAGCCTTACTCATGGCTGTTGCCAAAACTATAATGGGCAACAAACACCCACCATTCTTTTTGACCTCATCAAACACGTGTATAAACAATAAGACTGTTAATGACGTACAACATGTGCATCGCTCACACCAGGATTTAATTATTTATACAGTAGCTCTAGGTTTGTAGACGTGTTAATCGTTAATTCATTCAATCATACTGTTTAGCTAATTGGACTTATTCCGGTTCCGCACTCCCTGGTGGCTATCTTGTAAAAATAGCAGCTAAAAGTGGCACACTAGTGCTCATTGACCTAATTTATGACCCTCCATTTAAAAAAAAAATGTACAGTATGTACCGGTATGTATATCTTAAGTATCGAACTGACACGTGTATTATCGATATTCTGCCTGCCTTACAAAATGACTCGTTTCAGGTGAAATAGATCGTAGTCTGAAACAAGATATGAATGAGTATACAATTGTAGCACACCCTTTGAGCCATTGTGAAAATTGCTCAGGACCAGGTGGTAAAGAGTTCGAATAAGACTAATTCAGATTACAATGAAGAACGAAGGCTATATTCGGATATATGAAGCAAAAATGCGATTTTTGTGTGTGCAAACGTTCCTATCAGCCTCTATTAACAATTCGAAATTGGGTTTTGCCCTGGCCTCTTTGACAATCTTCGCGTTTTTCGCATTCTTGGAGAAAGATTAGCATCTTCGATAGTCTCGCCCTTCTGGAAAGCTGTTGCTCAAGGATGAGTGCCCATTATTTGCTTCACGAAGCGCAAAAGACACGCAAAAGTTGGAAGGATAACAGTTCACAGCCCTATCCTGATGCTTCATTATCGTCAGAGATTAGCCAACTCCAAGACCGTATTGGTGCTTAATGGGCAAGAAAATGAGTTAATTATACGGAGGAACAATGCACTTTGTAGCAGTATTTATCTTCGCTTTCGCAATGGAAGATTCGATCTGATATTGTGATAATCTTTGAATCATTGTATCCTTGAAGTATACAGTGTGCAGTGGAAACATTTGTATGACATAACTAATATGTTGCGCAACTGTCTCCTTTAACACTGCATGTGTGTATGGATGTGCAAATTCCAGTTCTTAATCTTATTAGCATATGGTCTTACGTGCAGCCCCTTTTTCGCATTTGTTATTTAAATGAAGCGCATTGGAATTCGCCTTGCAACGAGGCATTTGTGCACCATTTAATTTTATTCAGATTAAATTATACCGGGGCCTTTCATTAAAATCCCACTTCCTCCATAATTTACGATGATTTTCTCATTAGGTAGGTGCTGTTTAACTGAACTCTATTTCCATAGAATGTAAGGCGAGTTGAGAAAGCCATAGAACCACAGTTCTATTGTTATGTATATTCAAATACATTGTCACATGGAATCGATTTTTCAATGAAAATCGATTTGCAGTCAACATTACATATTGGCGTCAAACGTAACATTGTTTTGTGATCATGTTCATTAAAATGTAACGCTATGATGATTTTTTGAAGGACGCCCCTATTTCGCGTAAGTATGATTTCCTTGAAATTTCCTTTGATGACCCACATGTAGTAGGTGTCCACTCGAATGCGTCCTAAAAGTTTAATATACTGCCCTACGATATTATCAAAAAAAGAAGAGCGTATGTTGTGCTTGACTAAGTTTTACAAATACGGTATTGTGAGGAGAAAAGTAGCCGGCACTTTGTCATTATTTGGTAGATAGCCTGTATCGCGACCTATGCGAATGTAATAGTATCAATTTTCTGAGTCAATGAAGAGTGAAATTCCCGCCTTATACAATGATTACTACTAAAGTTTACACAACACTGGTCACTCTTATTTGCAAAACTATAACTTATTATTATTTTGTGTAATGCATCAATATTTTGTATTCGATTTGTAGGTTTACAAATTGTTCATATGTATCTAATCTAGCCTGTTGAAAAGATATCCTTGGGAAACATATTTTGGCCATATTGTATCTACTATATTAGTTTTGTATTTCGCAATGACTAACACTTGTAAAATGTGATGAAATGACAGTGATTTTGAAAAGAATCATCATTGATATTGTATACAGTCTTCTTGCATACAGTTCCACGCAATTTCAAATGTAAACACTAATCCAAGGAAATCCAAGGAGTAGTTGCATGGTTTCGTCGAGGTCTTGGTTCCACATATCGTATTCGAGGTAATTTGAATTTTATAAGGTACCTGCAACAAACACACACGAGACTCGTTTATAATAGAGGCACTTATTTTTACGGTGTCCAAGGAATTCAGGAAAAAATATGCATGATATTGTTCAACAATATCAGTAAATTAGCTGTTCCCTGCTTTTTATTCCTCTTTACTTTATGAAATGATCTCAAAAACGCCGTAATGGAAAATCAGTAACGTAATTACTTTACTAAGTGCCCGTAATCTAATAATAGCGAAATGTTGCCCAAAAAATTAATCAACGCACATTTTTGTTCTTTGTCTTTAAGAGTTTATTTTCCAGTCCACATAGACACGGATGAATATCTAATCCATACTGAAAATATACGGCATTCTTTTTAAATCTATAAACAATTTTGTAACTTTATATCAGCAAGCAAACGCTGTTGCTAACTACTGTACACATACAGTATTCCGCAGGCTTTTTCTCATTATTTTCATTAAGTTTGAAATATCTTGATATACGAGGTTGAAAAGACGCGAACGCCTGCAATATTACATAGGCAGGCTTTCCACTGCGAAGAATGAAGACGGTTGGCTCTTACTCATCCTTATATACTTACCGAGAATAAAAGGTCAGCATGAGTTCATCTGAAACTGACACAAAGCAGGGTTAAGCAAAAATAACTGGTTCTACCCACCTGCTAAATGTCATAAAATCTACAAGTGGTTTGTCTTTGTCATAACCTGAAATATCTTCACGGGTCATGCATGTGTCTAAAGTTATTAAAACTGTGTATATGTATCTCCTTTACATAGTATTATACAAATTGCGCCTTAAATTATCAGACCACCTAAATAAGGTCACGAGGCCTGGAAGTTGAGTGACCATATTGAATGAATACTAATTAAAAATATCAGTGAATGTACAGTAATTCAAATTTAACATGAGTCGGACATGCAGTGCCGCAATAATGAAATCTAGACACAGAATCAATGATTGTGTACTTTTAATCGATAATCAAAATGATTGATGCAACCAGTTAGACGACTTTAGTTTAAAAACATCATTATGACAAGACATTTTAATTTACAAGGCTAATTCACTGTGATTATCAAAAGTTGAAATAACATGTATTTTTTTGGGATTTCTATTTTCATAAAACGTTGTTATACACTCAACAGCTGCATTTTCCTGATGGGAAATTGTTATAAACAACAGTGCGTTTATGACAATTCATATCAGATAACTAATTGATATAATTGCACGTCGTTTATGATATGTATGTACATATCAGATTTACTTCGTCCATCGTGGGTAGTTTTATAAACACTTGTATAGAATCGTCATAAAATCTCGTTAGGTCAAGCAATTGAACTGCAGTATTTCAAGAACTTTTTAATTATATCAGATAACTTGACTTAAATGGAATAATACTAAGCCTTTTGATAAATCCATCAGGTGAAATCAAAGGACGGCTTCATCTACAGATGACGATATTTTGATTACAAAAACGGAGAATTCAATTGAATAGTAAGAAAGTTATCATTTGAAGACTTGAAATGTTTTGAAATAGGCCCATGCATGAGCGTAGTTTAACGATTTTATTTATTCATGCAGTAAAAATTCGGAGTCGTAAAATGTTCTTAACGTTAATTTATGTTGTATGAAAAGTAATGCTTTTTATTTATGTTTAAATAATTTCGACCTTGGACCTAGGTCGATTGTGCTAATCAGGCTTCATTTTATATGCAGATTTGCTTATCTGTAATTGCAATTTAAGTATGTACTTAGCTGCGTGCAAACACGTCTATAAATTGTATAAAATATAATTGCCGAAAATAAATTAAAAACAATAAACGTTGTGTGTCTTACAAATGAGTAACATTATTCACGTTTTAAAATGCTACTAAGACTCGGCTTTTAAAAGTAAACGTTATTTAGAGTGTGGTCTGAAAATCATATAAAGTTCTTTTCTTCCCTTGCAATAACATAATGCATTTTATGCTGCGCCCTTTATTGCCTTAAAAGCTGACTGAAGCAAGAAATTATATTGTTTAGCCCCAAATAAAATCTCCCACGGTGGCTTTGAGACGCACTTTTTTCGACCATATCAGCGAAGATTTAGTTATCACGCTAGCCCTATCGCGTTTCATTTCTTTGATGGATGCTTATATAGCTAGAGGCGTAATAGGGAATTAAAGAGAGTCGCTTTTGGCACAATTTCTAAAGGCTCTAATTCTCATCTGTGGTGTTCCGTTAATGGGCCAGCAAAAGACGAAAGTGACACATCGTTAGGATATCTAATAGTCTTTTTCGCCTATTCTTTATGTTTGAGTCGAGATCTTGGCAACTATAAAAACGCACACACTCGTAATATACATAGTCTTATACGAATTTTATATCGGAGAAAGGACATTCCAACAGGAAGAATTGCACGCGTTCACTCTTAAAAATGTCACTTAAATATCAGAGCTGTGACAAGTTTTGTTTTGCCAAAAAACAAAAAAACAACGAAATGTGATATTTTGAAGAAGGTTGGCAATCAGTGAGGACATCTAAGCTACTCGGGCAGCTTGCTTTCAGGGGAATGTCCATTTAAGTTGTAGATTGTGCTTTCTACTGCATGGTATTAGAGAGATTGAGCCAGCCAACGCCTTAACGTTAACCTTAACGTTAGAGGCGGGAAGGGAAGAACTACGCATGCGCACTTGTGACGTTCAATTAGTTCATTGGGTAGTTCAGTCCGTGGCTCCTCCCTCCCGCCTCTAACGTTAAGGTTAACGTTCAGGCGTTGGCTGGCTCAATCTCTGTTATTAACACGGTGTATATAGATAACGGTTTATGGTGTCGTTGCAAGACATGGTTGTTTTGGTCTTGAATTTATTTTTAGGTTAAAATCTTAAATAATGAATATCTAACAACATGTTCAAATATTTATTTTTTAAAAAAGATGTTAAATCTTAATTTCCTCTTCACGTTTATGTATGGACAGGAATTATATTGTTAGAATTTATATCAGCATGTTGCAGAATAGAGATAGAAAATTTGATCTATTAAAGGGATAATTAATTGCACGGATCGATAAGTCTTATAACGCATGATACAAATGTTGTCTCGGGTTTTCTAAGGTGACTTACATCCGGTATACATACACCTACAAGGCGTATGTATCCGAATCTCAAACGTTCAACCTGTTTAAAGGATTAATCGCGAAGACAATATAAGAGTGACTTGATTAAATTATTATCGTGATTCCAAAGGGGGTATTGAGTATATGCAAGAGTTTCGTTTTATTTAAGTCGTAAAATAAAATGTGGATTCAAAATGAAATGAAAGAAAATCATCTTAACTGACATTTTTTTTAACATAATATTAATTTGTATCTAGAGTACCTGATAACCTGTTTTCAAAATAAAAAATCATGGATCTTTTCACCAAAATTTGAAAAAAGTGATACGATATATTTTAGTTTAGACATTGTCGTGAATGAATATTTTTTGCAAGAATCTGTGATATTCTTGTAAACTTAATTTCTAAATCCCCTGTTGAAATCTTATTTTTTTATTGATTTGTGTAGAGTACCTGATAAACTAAAGTCACGATGAAAAACGGATGGTCATGGTTTAACACTTATGGAGAAAATAAAGATGGAAAGCTGGTAAGTAGGGTCAACTTTTTTTTTTTTTATAAAAATGTAAGCACACCTGTATGCTTTTATTAGCTTTCTATCAATTATACAATATAATCTAGTATTTCCTATATTTTATGCCTTTATTGTTCAATTCTTAAATTCGACTAAACGTCGGTACAGTGTTGAACAGTAAGTAATGAATTACTATATATATGCTCTTGATTCCCCTTACTGCTAGCGTAAAAGTACATGCATTTGCTTTTACAAACATTTTCAAAATGTATACCGTGTTAATGAAATTCCCAGTGATGCTTAGCCATGACATATAGCAATTGAATTGATACATTAATAACCAAAGTTTGATTTTTATGGATTTTTTGTGCCAACTATACTCCCCATCACTCAGCATAAATAGGCCATCAGCATTTGATTTTCGTGCTATGCTTTTTCCCAAAGTGTGGATTTTTTTTGTCTTAACGTCGTAAGCATTTGGAGGATTGTGCCCAACTTGGCACATAAGTGGCCCCATTTGTCAGTTTCGGACGTGCTTTGAGAAATTCATGATTCCGGTCGAAGAATCTCAGTTGCTGAATACAAAACCAAATCGGAGATTGAGCACAGTTTTATTCATAGCTCGCGTTTGTTTAAAGTTAGAATCAACTAACCGTCTTATTAGGTTACGTTTAAGTAGTTGCATGCAATAAAGGCGAGAAATTACATTGGGAAATAGTCCCTTTGCACCAGTCACAATCTAATTTAGTATTCTTTCGCTGGTAAGAAACAGCGTGATAACATTGTGGAATAAATATGCAGAATGGGAAACCTTGTCGAGCTGGTGAATAATATGGATACACGCAAATGCCCTAAGCTGCAATCAGGGAATTACGCTTAATTTTAATAACCCTTAAACGGAATGAGGGGAAATTGCTTCTTGCATTGTGTAACAGGAAAATAGTGCAGTACGCCACCGCAGGCTTGGCTCGTTTGTAAGACATATTATAGTGCGTGTTATCGCCAAAACGTACTGCCGGTATGGTTATTACGTGGCGTATGTGAGTCTTTCAAGCACCCTGAAGGAGAAGTAAAGATGGAAAATATGTGGCACTCGAGCACATTGACAGAAAAATCTGCTCCGAACTCATTTCCGCCTTCTTGCTCAGTCCATCCTTGGATCTTGGCCCCAGAACTAGTTCGCACGTTACGGGTAAATGAACCCTGATTTTCTCTCGAGAGTAAAAAAAAAGAATAAGACAAGATCAATATACGTCGTGCCAAAGCCCCAGTGCTCCGAAGACGGTGTCGCCCAAAGCGACGTATAAAGCGATTGCTGATTTCATAAATATTTTGCCCATTTCTCTTCTCATATCTTCTACGCCATATCCCCCCTTCCGGAATTCCTATATTGCATATGCATCTTGAAAGTACTCGTAGAACGTAAAGACCTCAAAGTTGAGTGATGGTCCCAGGTGACGCTCTGAACGACCAACTCAAGGCCCCAATAGAATGTCGACTGCTGATGCTATTGCATGTTTGATGCTCGATATTGCATTAAAATTTTTTTTTTTAAATCTTGAAGACAATCGTTATAAAACGCTATATACACAACAAATATATTGTAGTTATGTATATTATGCTGAGCAAATACTATATGTTTGTGAATCATACATGTATAACTTAAATGCATAAGAAATAGGTGGATAAGGCATTGGCGCTTTTCTTTGGTCGTTACGTATTTAAACTAAAGGATGGTATATTTTCAAATTATGTGATTACATTTTGCAATTTCTCTGAAATATTTATATACTGTACTGCATCATTTATCGTAAAGGGAAATGACAATTTTAATTTATTTTAAATTTCCAAATTCACGTGAAAAGCAATACATTTTCATCTGTGGTCTTTTGGAAATGAAGGGCTCGCTATCGTTTTTTAGGATTTAATGAAATCATAAAATGAAAGTTGTGGTACTTTCACCGAATGTCATTGCGTTCTTAACGGATGTAGCACGATAGTAAAATATTTCCAATAGATCACAGAGATGACACTGTGCTTATGTGACATCTGCTCTTTACATCCAGGAAGCAAACTTGCAAAGTAACATTCACAACTCCTGGATGTAATTTACATCGTACGAAATAGCTTTACAGCAAATAGAATTTTTATGGCGCTGGACGCATAGCAAAAGATGCATTTTTCTTTTATAGTTTTTATTTTTTTTAGTCATGCCCTTGGGGTTCTATGCGAGACAAATGCAGACAAGATTGCCCCATATTCTATGACAAATATGCGCTTTTCCAAAACTCTGCTAATAATGGAAGCCATCAAATAGTTTTTTAAATATTGGATGTTTGAATTATTAATATCTGATAGAATATGATCCACACATGAACGCACTTTTGAAGATGGTCTGTTTCCCATCAATGTATATACATAATGTATGTATCCCTTTCAATTTATTTTTTGGAATCCATTTTCTATAGGATACAAAGCATACTTACGAGTACACTGCTTTAAGTACGCACAAGAAAGCCTTGCAATATACATATAAACAAAGGGTTTTGTGAATTGGGATGATATTATTTCATTTCTTAAATTCGTTTGTTTAGTTCGTTCATATAATTCTAAAATAAAACATGCACAGGATCATGAAGTTCTTTCATTCACTCTTTTAATACATTCAGAAAAATGCAGTTAATTCTACAATGGCTTTACACCGTTTAATTAGCTGCGAATCAATAGAGCCAGGCGAATCTTTTCGTTAGCCATAATTGCACGAACTAGAACAGGCACATACAGGGAATTAGCGATGATTTTCTAAAATGTTTCTGTGATGGTTAGTGGTACAGTCAGGCGGAGTATAAAATTCTTGATATACTTGTACATTACAAAATGTTGTTACTATAGTCTTCAAATTATTCCAAATATAGTTAAATTTGTAATGTAAAATCGTGTTTCATTAATTCGAATAATTGTTAAAAAATATATATACAATGTATTTATTTTGCTCTTATATGATGAGCCTTTGGGAAGCGAACAAATTTGTCTGTTGAATATAAGATGCTGCATATACTTATAGTGTGGGATAGCGTGATATATAATAATAATTAAAATCAAGACAAAAAGCAAGGTAATGCAAACATCAAGAAATCATTTAAATAATATTCAACTTGTATCTCTAAATTATAATTATAACAAAATATAACATGGGGATTATAATTATATAATTATAACTAATGTAATATAACAAGGCGGGGAAAAGAAATTTAAAATATGATATTGTTGGCTTAACTAAGCTTGGCAAAATGAAATTAAGAAGAATATTGTAATTAAAGAAGACGATGTTTTTATATACAATTTAAGGCGATTTATAACAAACTTTAATTAAATCTGGATTCGAAACCAAGCCCAAATGTTCAATATGATCTTAAATTCGTACAAGTCCTTTGCGGATTAGCTTTCGATGTGTAGTTGTGTTTATTTTAGGTCGGTGAATCATATAAATCCATCATCAATGCAAATCTTCATTTTAAATTCATGTTATCAAAAGTTACCTTAAATTGGAGATATAATTTTCTTACAATTTGTTCAAAGTAAATTATATATGGTTCGCATAGTATATAGTCTCTAGTGGAAGTGATTTGCTTTTAGATTTTATTCCACATCCACTTTCTTATGTAAAATACACGAGATTGTAAGTGGCAGATTTCAGGATGAGATTGTGGTTTAAAATTCTCAATTGTGAGAGTATATATGATCACTTTCATTTTAAATGCATGCCCTACATCTTCAGGGAAAGATTGAAAATTGGTTTTGGATGGATGTGAAATGCTCTCTATTTGAAGGCTGCCTGCATGATAAGCAGGGGCACTTGAGAGAAACTTAGATGCCTATCAATCTTTCCTCGACATAAACGTACATATACATATAGAAAGGCAATATAAAAAAAACCTAAATAGTTTGTTAAATCAAAAGGTTTTCAAGGAGATGCTATGAGCATACCAATCCATGTAAACTAAAGGGAAAAACCCACGTTAACGGCCTATTCTTGTAAGTAAAATGAATAATACATTTTTCAAAGGGGACTTTAGCGAACAGCAGTTAGTTGGGGTTGAATTGCTATACTTATATTCTGTTATGAGTCGGTGTCAAAATATAAATCTTTGAAATGACTTTCGTGAAAACTGAAGATCATAATTCACGATGGGGTTCACATTACATATAAAAAGTATATCATTTGGTTGAGGTGCACTGCAATCCAGTTGATACGGATGAATGGCAAACTGAAGTCGCATATATTTGTACATGGCAAGAAAGCATGTGTTTTATTCTCGGAACTTGTACTTATGCTGACAAATTGTCGCAGTTTATTTGATTTCACTTACCAGGTTGAAATGACGTTTTGAAAAGGATATGAATCGTCAGTATTGTCATACGAATGACTCGAATACATATATTTTGTCAAAATGGATTTGATTAAATTTAGAATTTGAAATTTTTGTATTTGTCTTAAAACAAATATTTTTTTCCCGTTTGCGATTGAGATTTGGAAGGTCAGATGCACATGGCTTAATTTATAATGCGTTGCAAAATCTCAGTAAAGTTTAAAAAATGTATTTACATGTTAGTTGTTAATAATTGCCTGTTAAAAGATGTTGTAAAACACAAAAATGGCATTTATTTGTTCAACTTCTTCTTGTTGAAGAAAGATAATGTGTTCAACGTTCTTTAAAATTGATTTAGAATCCATCTATTGCCACAGAATATTTTCATTTATTATCAGAGCCAATCCCAGTTTTTGACAAAGATATTGACGATCGAAACATGCGGTTATGTGGAATTGGTTTTTTTGTTGTCTGGAAAATGTACGTAAGATGTAAAAACAGCATGTGTTGCATTTTATGACATGAAAAACGTCAAATGTTTTGCAAACATATTGGTATACCATCTTGTATATCTAAAAAAATGTTTCCTGTTTTGGCGTAACTTTGGAAACAGCATCTGTGCTCCAGATATTTCATCACTTGACCAGTAACAGATGCCTCTCTTGGAAGTTCTTTCAGATATGTATCCAATTTACTAGTGATGTAGGAATTTCAATGGAACAGCAATATACAATGCGTACCAAACGTTTGGATATAGAATAAATGGAAACAAAAAAAGCATATAACCTATTATATTAACATTTATGCCAAAATAATTGATATGAATGATATTTTCTCTCCATTGGTACACATTAGATCTTGACATTATTAGGCTTGTCAGTTTGTGTTGCGGTTGAAAATATTAAATTTTTTCTAAGGAACGATTGTATTCCATTTCTTTGGATTTTATAAATCCATTGAACCTTTTCCAAACACTAGATTCTCGATTTCTTTCCTCTGTATTTGGTTTTTTTGTCTTTTATCTGCAAAAAACTACAATGCATATAAAACGAATAAACGTTGGATCGCATCGCACGGCATTTGCCAGAAAAGCCAATATCGATTGGTCCGCCATTGTCTCAATCCCATTACACGCTAACAATTCACGCTATTTGTCTTCTTAATGAAGGATGTTAACCATGTTATAATAGAGGCAAGAAGCATTATCTTGCACCGAGTAACACATTGTTTATGCGAATGTCATTACCCCTCGGAACAATGCCAGCCAACCTACTTTTGACAAGTGTGTGTGCGTGGAGCGGGGTCGCTGTATGAACCTCAACAAACAAACAACAATATCATTCTAGGCCTAACATATCACAAATATGTTTTCTGAGAAATTTTCATCTGCATGCTTCACATTCCCAAATGAAAGTCAGAAAATAATGGCTTAGGTGCATTGTACAGTGGAAAGCCTTTAGTGTTCAGATTATTCCATGTTTAAGAACACTTGTGTTGACTAGTGGCTATGCAATCAAGCAAACAAAATTTGACAGGGAAAAATGTCATCGATTTTATACAAGAAGTCAGTTGAGGGCTGCAAGCAAACATGTTTTATTTACGTTTGGCCAGAATACTGGACTATATTGTTGGTTCTAATATTTCAAAGAGGATGTCTATAGGGAAATTGATATTTCTTTCACATTTTTTGCTTGAATTTGGTATTTCATTTTGAATTTTGTTCTTTAAACTATAGCTTTAATACAACACCATGGTTTTTGACTTCATTCACAATAGGACCATTAATATATATTTTTTTCATTTTTCATCATCGGCTTTCTGTATACATGGGTATTGTTTTGCATGTTTAGATTCGTTTTTATTTTACTCTCGAGGGGGTAGCCCAACTTCAAATATCTTCGCACTAAGGGCATTTGTGGTTTAAGTGCTCTGTATATCTCTTGTCGAGTAGCGCATGTCAAGGTAAGTTTATAACGATTTTCTGACAAAAGTGAGATGCCCTTCAAGAAAGCAAGCATTTAATGAACGAATCTGTTATCTTTATTCCTCATCTAATTCTCGTTTACGTTCGTTATGGTTTTATCCAGTTCGTTGGTTTTATTAAAACAATGAACGATGAAGTTAGGATTGCAGATCTATGCATTAAAGCGACAAACCCTGCGTGGTTTTATGAGCGTTTTTTACATTCTTACTGTCTTTGCGATGCGGGTAGTAAGTTCATATAATAATTATTAAAAATTTCTTCAATTATTTTGATATTTTATAGGTCATACAATTGATTTACTTAATCCTATGACAAACTGAAGCATCATTTCATTTGTTCTACGTCCTCACCAAAATTATTTACTCACTCCTCAGGACTTGTTAACCACGTTATGTATATGCAAATACATGTATAGGATACATGTTATACAGTACATGTTATACATTGTCCCATTTCCTTGATAAATAGGATAATCTAATAAACTTGCGACGTTAATTTTGTCGATATCATAACATTTTCATATCATATCATTTTTGCATAATGTATACATACTTATGAAAGGTCAAAATGCGAGACATTTTTTAAATCTGTTTTGGTTACTTATAAGTGCATCAATGTCGTTGCTTATTTATATTCAACACAAGATTTCGGCTGTTGGGTTTCTTCGTAGAAACTTGTCAACCATTTATTGATCAGTATTGGAAACTGTCAACCACACAGACACAGTGCAGTAGAGAACTACTGTATTTCTATCGACATATAATGGCTAGGAAAATGCTTTTAAAATAACTTATACAGAATAGGAATATTGGAGTTTCTAAAAGCTTCCAGCCATATGTCCCAGTAACGTCGATGTCTGTGTATCCAGAATCTATGCTGAATATGCAGTACATGAATATTTCCTCCACCATGGCGATGCATGTTTGGATATTTCATAGATCAATCAATATTGATTTTCTAGGTATATTGTATGCAAATAAAAAAATTAAATTTTAAAGTTTCTCTGGGCTAAAACTTTCTTTTGATACATTATGCTCCTAACTTTTATCTACATAATAATTGAAGTTAAAATATAAACCCAACCGTATTCCATTGAGACAAGTTTTTGTCCCTTGTTGCTTTTTGTCAGTACATCAATTCCTTGTGTGCATGAACAAATTCAAATATGAAGTACTTAATTTTCTGAAAAGAAGTCTTATTGACAGTTGTTGATTTTTAATTTAATTGGGTTGCTAGTATAATTAAGTTTACTTGGTTTTATTTTGGTGAACTGAGTATTTGTTTGCAGACTATCTTGAAAGCTTTACGCGGCTGATGCCAAATGGCAATAGCTATTTTATCAAAATCATTAATGAAACAAATATACGAAAGTAAACACGTAACTATGGACTAAGCTCCCACGCCAACCATAAAGCAAGCTTCGGCTAGCTATTACTCAAATTGGGAACCATACCTGTACTATATACATAGACCTCCATATATACTCATAAAAATATGGTTCTGTCTATATATTGCAATTATCCATAATGGTATCGCGCTTTTATCTATTCAGTTTGAAATTGACATTAATCCAAAGGCAGATCCTGTAGTTTCCAATATTCAATTATGAGAAATAATATTTTTTTTTAAAGAAAGATGTATAAAAATTATAAAGACGTGGATAATTCAGGACTGTTTATTTTTTAAAATGTGCTATTTATATCAGCTACTTAGAAAAAGAACATTTTCACACAATTTTTTTTTCCAAAGGACATTTCGGTCAAGTATTCAAATCGGCGTGGTTTCCATGACATATTTTATAAGCGAAAATACCTTGCAACAAACGATTACACTTATATTTCTTATTCGGTGGAAGTGGTCGAAACATTGTTCGTCTTTCATTCGAAACTGAATGGAAAATAAAATTGCAACTTAGATACATGACGTATGGACTAACGATTGGCGCTAGGCAGTTGCCTAACAATCCTATTTTATCTTTTGAGCTCTCTATCAGTTGCTAAGCCCAGTACATTTTTTTTTAAAACTCAACATTGCGTGAATACGAATACATGTATTCTCTCAAGAGTGATCGTTTTGGTATGGTATAGCTGAGGGAATTATTTTGGACAAATGCTTTGAAGCGAAAAGTTGTCCAACATTGATGTTCCGTTACCTTCTGAAAACTTTTGGATTCATTCCAAATTCACAAACAATTCGGTCATGGTTTATACTTTAACTTTATGCCTCTGCAATATTATTCTATAAAAACATAAAGTGCGTGGCTCATGGATGATGCAAAAAATACAAAAATAAGAGACTTTTACGTGTTTTGAAAACCGCTATATGGCGAGTTAACCTATTGTAGACAACTACCAAATTATTCTTGCTCAGCAAAAAGCATATTCTCGTTGTTTTGGAAAATGTAAAAGCATTAAAATAGAAATGCTTTTTCAGTTGTTAATAAACAATGAGTTTTGTTATTGTACGTTAAACTAAAAGCCCATGCAAAACTATGGTTTTTTATCATGTTTTCAAATAACTTGGAACCATGTTATATATATAGTATGTGATTATGTTACATTCACTATAAATTCCAATAACATCATACATATGCAATTGTAATGACTAACTTTTATTTTAAATTGAAAATATTTTTATTTATTGAAATATATTTTGCAATTTCTATGACAATATTGAAGGCAACATTTTCAAATAGGTTTAGGGGTTTTCACCCCATTAAATTATATTAAAAAGGTAATTTTTCTTTTAAATTAACTTGTATTCCCTCCCGTATGCTATGCATATAAAGTACACGTTTGAAACATTGCCTTACCAAGGCATGCATATTTATGAGTTTTTCATGCATGAGCTAATTATTGCTTCTAACTTAATAGGGCGATGTCCGTTGGTGCCTCAATTCATACATTTTTTATCTTTCGCGTGAACTTGACATTTAAATAAATGTCATGCAATTGAAGAGATGATGGCAACGTCAGTAAACTACAATATTTTCATCTCCTTGGTGGCATTCGTTCGCTGTTACTTTCTAAATGCCAAATGCGAGTTAAAATTTGCAGCACAGTTTTCTTCTTTCAGCCTTATTGAAAGGTATTAGAGAGTTTGAGCCATCTAACGTTAACGAAACGATAACGATAACGTTAACGAGAAACAGCGCGGTAAGCCCGAAATGGCATTGGAATGCCATGCTTCGCATAAGGTAGTCCTTGAAATTCCGGACCGCCAGCGCTGTTTCTCGTTACCGTTATCGTTTCGTTAACGTTGGATGGCTCAAACTCTCTACTATCTGGAAGGCCTTCCACTTCGCTCCTATTGTTAAGTTTGATGCCTATTTAGAAGTGTGCTTTTTACTGTCGCATTGATTTTGATGCTTTCAACAGCCATATTTGACTGTCGTGTTGACAGTCGTCACCACAAAAAAATCATAACCTCAAAATAAGACATCTTCACTCCTAGCGCCATCACTGACACAAAACTACAAAACTGATATGATAAACACCGGTGCATGTGTATGCTGACGTATACATGCGCATAAGAATGAGTCATTTGAGTTTCACAGATTACATTATGTTTGTTTTGTACTCTGATTAATACGCAAGAAATGTCAACGTTTACCTTCTTGTGTGGGTTAATTCCATGTGGTTTTTAGGCCGAGATTAAACAATTCGTTTGCTCTGATGAGAAAAAAAATCATTGTTAAATTTACATTGTAAGCTTTCAAAAAAATGATCCTTATAGTGATTAGATATTTCAGTTATGGGACTTATGAAAGTATTAAGTAGAAGCTCTAATTCCTTCATCCTGTTGAATACATGATAAGAAAATTTTCTAAGGCAATGGTGTATCTCTAATCCTTTATGCTACAATCACATTTCCTTTTACCATCATCGTTAAGATCTTTGCCAGTTTATGCAGGGTTTGTTAATTCGTTGTTTCATTTCATCAATGAACTGTGAAATTAAATACGTTCGTTAAATACACCAGTAAGTCTGAATGCTTTAGTAACGTACAATGCATTTTATATACTAATAAAATCATAATTAGTTAATGCTTGGGTAGGTCTAGTAAACATTGTAACGTTATTGTGTGTTATTATCAACATTTACTAAAGATTATCAACGATGCACTATGAAAATATGTTTCTGGAGTTGGTTTGGGGGAAACCATTTATGAAATATTGCTCAATTATACCATCATTCGCGTGCGTATAAATTTCAATCATCATTTAAAGCACTATTACATTGTTTGTGCCACTTATTCTAATTATAATCGCATTTATAATTATATGGGGAAACCATATTTTCCATGAACATGCCGACAAGCCATGAGCATAAACATCTAATTTCTACAATATGCATTAATGCACGGGCTATGATGCTTTCAGAAGTGGTTTTGAAAAACTATTAGCGTATGCTGAGGTCAAAATATAAATGAAACTGTAATAAGAGACTTTCCATGTACTAGTGAAACCCATTACACAAATCAATATACATACGATGAAACCCACGAATGGAAAGCTTGCCAATATTCCCATGGCAAAATAGCTTATATCATGTCTAAACTTTATACGAGGTTTTTCTCATGAAAAGTACCTCATGTTATAAAATATCTGATTTTTTTATATTTATAAACTTGCCTGCCTTTCATTTATATTACTAGTTTTAAAGAGATGGTATTGGATCCGGAATAAGGCTAAGGCATATGATCATGTTTTAGTCGAATTACTCCTTGGTAGCAATGGTAGGCCTAAATTTATGTATGAAACCTTCGATGAAATTACTTTGTTGAGATGCAGTTCTGCACCCTGCCTGCTTTACACCTATATATGTACATTGGTAGTGGGAAAGCCATATCGTTTACTTAGGAGACAATTTGCTCGGAAAGCCAGATTGGTGTTAGACACTAGTGTTGCTGACATTCCTTAGCCATATATCTTTTCTTAACGATACTAGCCTGTCTTCAGCCAATTGTCTCCAGGCAGTATACCTCATGTTAATTATCCTCTGTGTAGACCTGAACGTGCGACAACAAGAGGAATTCGAAGGGTCTTATCTGGCAATTTATAATACGGACTATTTAAGCAGCTTACATTAAATACACTCTGTTTCGAACAAAGGGATTACTTCTATTAAAATTTATATTACTAACGCCTTTCTTTGTTCTCGAGTTTCAAACGAAGTCAATTAATTAGCTTTCGTCTATTTTAATCACCTGTATACGATGCCATCATTCTTTTTTACTCAATTTTATTTTAAAATGAATTTAATTTAAGGTGGTTGTAATTCTATTATATAATGGTTCTATTTTAGCAAATTCATTGGTGGATTTTGATATTGTTTTATATAACCTTGTTCATATGGTGAAATACTAACTAATATATAGTATGCAGTATTACAAATTCGAGCTATTAAGCCATTTTCTTGTATGCAATGCGAGAGATCCATGAATTATTACGTAAAAAAATTAGTAAGACCATTGATTATTGACGAAATTGCCATGGAATCGTTCTTCTTGTATATTTCTAATTTCGCTAATGCATTGAAAAAAATCTTGGTTGTTTTGAGTTAGTCTGCCTTGGGCTCATAGATACGCGTTAAATGATAACAATTTTGTTGCATTTACACACTATAAGATATTGCGTTGCATTATCTTATTTTCCGAAATTAATTTGGCACTCGTTTCATATCCGTTTCTTATAATCGTGCTTTTGCTGACTTAGGCGCCTTAGGCCATAACATTAATTACAGCGTTCATCTTATAGACCTTTGCATGGATTTATATCCGATTTTTATATGCGATTTTTTCATTTATTAAATTAATCAGACTCATTAGGTCCTGCAGAACTAGGTTGTTTTTCGAGAAAGCTATAGTGAATGTGGCCTTTGCACACACCGACTGGCGTCACCAGTTCTGGTGATTATGTAATTGGCAATTTTTTATATGCTAAGATGATTAGTATCAGTTTCTGAGATGTTATAAACCTATAGACTGTTTTCATAGTCATATTCTTACCTATATAAATTGAAGACTGGATCTTAGCCGCTAATTTGGAACCCCGTAATTAATTTTGCTTTTCATATAAATGTGATATTCAATCCTTCAGAAATGAACCAATAGCAAGTACAGTGTGTAATCGTACCACTGAACTGGTTTATAATTAAATCATGTCCTTGTTTCAAAACAATTTTACCACTTTTTATTTTGTTATGCAGACTTTTGATGTTGACGATAGTTTTTAAAAATTTGAAATTCTTAAAAACGTTAACTTAATATCTGGTCAGAAGTTTTGTGGCGAAAGAAGTTGGGTTAGTTTAAAGCAGTGTTTTCATTTAAACTTAATTGCTTTTTGATTTATTGCCTTTTTAAAGTGAAAATATATGTATACATATAAAGGCTTTATAAACAGCTTATATAAATAGCTATTCATAGACTGTTTTAAAGCGGCACGCGCTTTAGTCATTTACCATTTTTTGTATGTTTCACCACTTTGTTCAAATATGGACTGTGTTTTCCTTTATAGTATGTGTGTGGTCCTATACCACCAGATGCAAAAGGGAAATTGAAATGTTAACTAAAGAAAACATTCCTTTATAAAATGTACACGAGACATTTTACCGGTGCACCAATTTATAATAAATACAGTATACTGAACATTACACTCTACATTGCATAGATGCTCCGAATATAGCATAAAGAATTAATAGGAAATCAATTGTACTGTGTAACTAATTGAATTTTTGTTTTACACATACAGTATAATTAAGCCATAACTGTAACTTTGGAATTTAACTAAATGGATATAATAATTCGGATAGTTTTTGATAATTTAATGACTGGAAAAATCAGAATTTGGAAATTAAAACAATGAATTCTATGGAAAAATAATTTATGGGTTGAAAAGATTATGGTCATTTTTGTATGCATACCACAAGTGAGAAGTTCAGCATATCTCTATATGATTAAGCCACAATTGTAAATTTTGAATTAAACTAAATGGATCATTACACTGGCGTAAGCTATTTGGCGCCTTTACCCTCTGATCTGCTATAATTTATATCGTCGTTCGATTGCAGAGAATCCCTAAGGTCTACCACATGTTTGCAAAACTGTTTTCTCTCTTTTCGACCCAACACGCTTCAGTCTTTCTGAATCTCACATTAGGGAATAGTCCATTTTATCTGTCTTTAACGTTAACTCTCCTGAAATAGTATTTCACCATCTTTCAACATTTCTCGTTTTGTTCTTGGAATAGCCTAACATTCTCAATGCCCAAAGAAACCGCAAAGAATAGTTTTATTGGATCGACGTAAGTGTGCATTGCATTTTGGCATGTATCTCTTGAACTTTTTTTTATTCCATTTCGATGAGAATTCACGGTGAAATGATTTTTAATATTACTACAAAACTATATATGATCGTTTTCCTATCATTTCTTGACGTTCGCCCTATATACAGTGCACTAGTATATGCTTATGTCACCCCATTTTTCCATGTCATTTTCTGAACTCAACAAAGACCATTGTGCATGAGCTCGTAAATTGTTGAAACGGGAGGTTGGTGTATTTTTACTTGGTATTTTTGTCCTTTCAGGTTGTTCGGGTGTAAAGGTTCATAGATTGATTTTTGTATGAATTAGGAGATGAGATAAAATTAGGTGCAAACTGTCATAAGACATCAAGAGGCTTTAGAAAATAAAATTCGCGCTGCTAAGATTGAACTGATCGATTTTATGAGTATATAGCGAGTAATCTGTCACAAGCATCGCATTGCCACATGCGGTCTAGTTCTGCTCTCCTGATCTGCGTTCAAGTCATTGCTGTTAGCTTCTGTGATTGGCAGACCAAAACTCTTCATGCAAATTTCGGCAAGATTTGCTTGCAATGGCATGAATAAACTCGAAATGCACGTATTGTGGAAGCCTATTTCACGTTCACATTAAATTGTTCGAAACTTTTCAATTCTTGTGGACCTTATGGAAGGAAAGAAGCGTTTATCTTCAGATTTTCAAAGACCTTAATGCAGGTCGAGATATATACACATCGACTTTCAATTTCAATGGTGACATTTGTTCCTGGCTGAAGCAACCTCCGAAAGCTGGGGTAACAAGGCCAACAGAACCTCGTGTTTAAACGAATTACCCTAAATGACATTAGCTATTGGCGGCAGCCATGCATACACACACGTAGAGAGTTCCTGAAAGCTAAAACAGTTCGTTCTTGTTGAAGAGAAGTGCTTTTCCAAACTGCTTACACATTAGCCACGATGTTCAACTTGCATTTGTGTACATTAGTCGAAAATTGTTTGCAAGCTACCTTTCAAGACCATCATTGTATTATTCTTGAAGCATTTGTGGTTCAATGCTTTAGAACGAAAGGCAACAGCACTTATTTCAATGGCAGATCTGTCGATATATAGGCTCGGTACATTTACAACGTTTGAGATATCGATATTTTCAGGGCTGAGAAACTTTAAGGGCCCTTCACGCCTTAAATTAATTTGCATGCAGTTGCATGAATAACTTGCATTTCCGTTGCGATCACTAGCTATTCATCTTTTCAAATTATCCTTACCTTCATTGGGAAGATGCATTTTAAATTGATCTCAACCACATTTATAATAATCGTGTAAATTTAAATTTTATTTGAAAAAAAATAATGTAAAGTGCTATATACATATATAGTCTGGGTTTTTTGTTGGTTTTTTTAAAGTATATTATTTTGTTGAATCAAGAGAAAATTCGAAGGACTTATCGTTGTAGGTACTTGATTTGTGGTGAATTTTAAGAAAATCTGTTCTCAGTATGGGGATAGGTGCTAGTCGTGCTGAAGGTTCGCAGCAGGTATACATAAGTGTGCATAAATATCCCACCATCAAGTGCAAACTCAAGGCTTCTTTGTTGCATATAAGACATGAAGGTATACTATACTAACATGTAATAACAAATACCATTACAGACGTTTCATTGACGTTAACCCCAGCTGGTTAGCTAAATGAAAATAAGCTTGTCTTCAAATGTTGTCTGCGACATAAAACGAACTGCTGCATCTGTAGTATTTTAACTTGAAGCAAACCACATCTGTTATACATCTTTTTGATTAATGACGAGCAAAATTATGCATCGTATTGAAAATAAAAATTTTGGCGAAATATAAACTAAATATTAGTTCATCACTTTTCGTAAACATCTTTATGAAAAATCTTCAGAGAAAAAAAACTATAATTTTGCTATGGAAACATAATCGAGTAAAAAAATCAATGCTTCATTTTTATAGACTAAAAATATTGGATGCTTCAAAAATGGTATGCTGCACATTGATTGCAATATTGATAATAGACAGTTTGAGCATGCAAACGTCCTTATTCATACCTTAACTTTAATGGCGGGAAGGGTTGATCCACGGATGCGCACCCGTTACGATCAGTATGCTCATTGGGTAGTTCAATGCGTGACTTCTCCCTTCCCGCCATTAAAGTTAAGGTATATACGTATAAAGACGTTGGCATGCTCAAACTGTCTATTGCTTGGCATTTTCGCGATATTATTCAGGGTGCATTTTAATTGCTGTATATTATAAGTTAAGTTACAGTACACGTGAAGTCAGGTGAATTAAAGCACGTCTAATTCTACTTTACTCGACTTTGGAAAAAGCTTAATTAGGTGAGCTTGTAGAAAAGCGAATCGGCTTAGTATGTTGGAGTGGCTTTAATTCAGTGAGTTGTTACTGAATGGTATTAGAAAGTTTATATCACATGAAATACTTCTAGGTCTACGGTTTTTTTCCCCTAGAGTTATTCCAGTATAGTCTTCTTAAATAAGACATGTCTTATGCGAGCAGATTGGGTGCTTTGTATACATACAGTATCTACACATAAAATCTTGCCAAAATATTTTGAAAATATCAGATGCCCATTTGTTCCGCCTCATTGAAATTCAATGCGCGGAATTCAGTCAAACTTTGAATAGCTGTGCTTTTGCATCATTAGGTCCAAACTCCATGCATAATTCAAAACGTGAAACTGTTACGCAATAACTTGGCTTTCAGACGGACCGCGGTGTGTTTTCAAAAACGCAATTAATTCACCAGCGGCCTATACGCTGTCTTTTATTAAGTTTCCACGGAATGTGTGGCATGCTCGCAAATGTACAATTTGGAATTTGTTGTATGCTAACGGGGACGGATCACTCAGGATGTGCAATAAGGCCATGGCAATGGGGGCAGAAAAGCTAAACCTTGAAAAGCAAAAGAAAGAAATAAAAGAGCTTGTTCGGAATTCAAGCATTTGCTCTTTTTTACATGAATTGGAGCTTGCTTTTAGAAACTCTGCATTTGCAGATTTGGAGTTGTGCTTAATAGTTTCATGACCTGTACGATTTTACCGACAACTTGTGGAGTGACCTTTGCTGATTATGGTCTGTATTTAATAACTTGTTATAAAAATGTTTATTTTGCATTCCAATGGGTTTAAGCTAAATCAGATTCATGTGCATGTATACATAGTCTATTTTCTCATAAATGTGAAGCATTTGCTTTAATATTCCTTCCTCGTTTATCAAGACCCAAATTTGTTTTAAAGACCTTAATCGATAAAGTTTGATTCCTGTCGCGATTGTACTTTTAAGATTCACATGGAGTTTAATGTTCAGGTCTGCAACTTTATTTTTGATGAGACTGAGCATTTTCTCAAATATAGTAATTCAAGCAAACATATAGTGCAGTATAATCCTTGTATTATAATGCATTTTCACACCTGCATTTGCCTTACTTTGTGAATTCTGGCTAGTTATTTAGAAAACAATTTTCAAAATTGATCCATTAATAATGGAGCATCTGCTTCAGATGGTGGTGCTGCTGCTGCCGCCGCATTCAAGGACGTTGAAGCTTCTGCTCCATTAGCCCAGATCGGTTTTATTCCCCCGTCCCTAAGGCATATGCAAACTCTACACGAAAGGCCCGTTTACGTTTAGCTATCACCATACAGGGTTAGCAATCTTTTTTTTTTGTTCTTAGAAAACCCAAGAGTGTGAGCTGTCTGCGCTAAGAAGCCGCTGGAGCGCAAATCCTCGAGAAACGCTCTGCAGGCATGTAATGCAAAAGCTAGAATTTCATGTAGTTGAGGAGCCTGGTGGACGTGCGCGGAATGGACTATTTGATAGAAGAGGGTGGAAGAATGCAATAAGGCACCGCTGGAAAAAACACAGCCGTTGATGTTCCGGGTAGCGGCGTTGATAAGCTTAGCTGCTCTTTGCTCGCCTATGAACGGCTTGAATGGCTGCATGCACCAGGCTTGCCTTCAACGGTATCATCTACGCTGGCTGCCAGGGGTAACCCTGGCGACCGAAATCGTTGTTTGGATGCGGTGGAGCTCCATTGGCGAGCATCTACTCCGATCCACGTGGTTAGCTCGCAGCCACTACGACGACGGTGTTCCCGAGGACTCCATTGAGGACGTTGCGTCGCCCATGGTACGCTCATTTCGTCAATGAATCGCGACTTGACCGCGGCGAGACTGGATGTCAACCAAACTGCATGTGACGCTGTCATCAAACTTCAAGATTCAGTTCGCAGGTTCGTCAAGTCGCAACTTCGTGACGGGGAATTTTCTGTTCTAATATCATCAAGGATTAGGTGGTCGTCGTCTGGGGAAAGTTTGTCTCTGCAAGTGTCCGCAATGGCCACGCCCTGTGGCGCTGAAACCTCGTGTGCTTATCGTCTAAAGTTTATCACGTGTTTTACTCCCTGCGAATCTATTCATCTTGTTAGAATTTTCTCTTAAGACGTCGGTTGAGGAGGATTCCTAGGCAGGTGCTTCATCACATCCTACGACGTATTTTCCACAAGAAATTAAACCGAGGATCCATGCTTAAATTTACAGATATTGTCAATTTTTAAGTGTTTTTGGCAGCGCCTGAAGGACCCACCGTCTGATTTTCAGAGGAACTATCTTGGAGAGACCGCGAAAGCCACACCAGTCGGGTTTTAAACCAAAATCTCCCACTGGATAACCTTTAGTAATTTCGAAGGTGGTACCGGCAGCTCCCCACTCGTTCCCGCCATTTCATCACATGCCAGGCTAGAGACGGGATCATGGCAAACCAGTCTAATCCCGGGGAATCGTCCCCGAACAACTCTAACTACAGTCAGGACGACATCCAGCTACAGGGCAAGAAGGGCGGCCGGCTGAAGGACAAACGGTTCTCGGTGCAGGAGGAGCTGCTTCCGGTGTTTTGGCTGTCAGGTTCAGCAGCCCTGGGCAGGGACGACGGCTTCGAACAGCTGACGTTCAGCCCGTGGCGTCGAGGGGCCGAACGCGTGGACGGTTTGCCGTTCCCGGCCCCGCGACCCCAGGCAGCGGGCGCTGGCGGACGGCGCTACTCCCGCCAGCTAGAGATTGTTCCGTCCGAACAGCGGCGCAAGAGCGACGCCGCAAGACGCTCGGCCTCTTCGGGGGCGGCTGCCGTGTCCGTGGCCGCACTTGCTGCCATGACTGCTGGCGACGCCAAAGGGGTCAAAAAGGTTCCCGACAAGGAGAACTCGCGCCTCCTGGCGCCCCCCAAAAATAGCAGCATCTATGAGGACGCCTTTCTGGGAGAGCTGGAGGGCGATTCACTGCTCTTCCAGCAATTGGCCGCTACCTCCGACGGTGGCCGTCGAGAGTCACGCCAGTGTCCCAGAGCCTCTCAGTGCTCCGTACCCCCAGGCCGTGACCCCAGAGTCGCCCGACGTAACAAGATCGTGTCTGTGTTCATCATCGTGGTTGTGGGTCTTGTTGTGCTCAGCCTGCTCTTAGTGACTATCACGCTACGCTTGGCCCCGGAGGACGAGGACGCTGGTAAGCTGATTTTCATAGCTTTAAAAATTGCATGATCCTTAAGATAATTGTTCAAATTCATGTGGATTTGCTGGCAACAGGTGTCTGAAGTACACTCTTTCAAGCGCCATCTTTTTCCTCTCTTTATCGTTCGTAAGTTTAATTTGATCAAAACTTGCCATTTTTCATAGATACACATGTAGGCGATTACTTTGTACGGTAGTTATATAGTAGCTTATAGCTCTAAAGTGTCCAGTACAGACGGATGGATGTCTAAGTTATCAAACTTTAGGCATGTATGTATATGTCGAGACAATTGTTGTTGTGGATTTGACCAGTGAACATTGATTTTTGGTTTAGTTTATTTTCCTAGTCATGCTATTTTACCCAAGGGTTTTCCGTCGATTTATAATGTTTAATCCCCGTTGTCTGCTTTTTTGTCCGTTACTGCTGTTTTTTAAAAGTTGGACATTTTCTGTGTTCTTTTGCGATTCACACAAGTGCATAGATGCACCTTATTCCAACTATAGGGCCTTCCCCAGCCAGTGTTTGGAATAATTTTGCTCGTTGAAGTCTTTCATAACCTAAACTCTGTCAATACAAGTTATCCATCAATGCATAATCGAATGTTTAATCACAAATTCTGCTTTGGAAATCTTTGAGGATAATCCTTTGGACGTACAGTAATACATGTGTAGTATTGCTTTAACAAATGCAACAAATATAACAAAACTTTCAATATATCTGCTAGTCTATTATGGGCTGCATAAAATTTGCAGATAAAACAGATTTTGCAGCCGATAATCAATCTCATCCCCTTTAAGCCATTTACTCCACAAGTGTAACTTTGAGATGCCACACTAAAGAGCTATAACGCTTCAATTTCTCAACAAATTCAGTATAAAGATACCCAAACCCCGCATAATGGTTAATTGCACAAGGATTAGCATTTTCGATTGCTTTAATTATTTACTGTGCATCTTCAACTGTTGATATACTATACATCACACTTATCCGGGATTAACTTCCTGGCGATAGATTAACTCCACTACATAAGTTGTTTTTCTAATTTTTTTTTTAAATTTTCACTGCTGACAACGAAAAGCCAAACGCCATTCAATAGTTGCCACTTTGAAACTGCGTTTCATTAACAATTACCTCGTTAATATTTACGATAGTAATTGTGTGTCGAAACGTACAGTATACATTGCAATTGTCATGTTTATCAAACTTTCTATACTGCATGCAATCACGCTGTTAAACTAGACTAATCTATATATAGTTTTGAACTGGAGAAAATCAAAGTTAAACAAATTTGACAATTGAATTTTGCAAAAGTAAATAACACGTACTCTCGTTTATCCGTCGGTTGGCCTAATAATAGATGTTGAAGTACGATTGCCTTAGTTCTACTGTCCATGGTAGAAATTGAAAGGGAAAGTAAATAGTTTTCTTCAATTTGATTGCTACTTCAGTCTCCACTGAAGATTATATCAATCTAAGATAAGTAATTTGTTCATTACCGAATGTTGTTGACAGAAAAACTTAATTTAAACTCATCTTTGTAAAGTTTGATTGGAAGCAATTTGTATGCGTTTTGAAGCTAATGTTATATGCCAATTAATTTCTAAATGTATCTTTGATCAACACATATCAGTTTATTTCAAAGTAAAATTTCGTATCTTATTCATACCATGCTTGATGAGGTTGTTAATTTATATTGAATAAACAGTTTTAGCATGCCAACGTCTTTATACTTACCTTAACTTTAATGGCGAGAAGAGAAGAACCACGCATGCGCACACATTACGTTCAGTTAGTTCATTTGGTAGTTACATGCATGGCTCCTCCCTTCCCGCCATTAAAGTTAAGATAAGTATAAAGACGTCGGCATGCTAAAACTGTCTATTAATAATAATGCAGTGATCTCGAGTGTAGTATAACATAAGCGTATTTTGGTTCAGCACCCTCTATTGTATTTTACTCCAGAAAAAAAAAAAAAGATAATATCTTATAGTATACGCGAGATTACTGCAGTATTATTTTTCGAACACTGTCTCGTGCATTGGCAATTTTTGGTAAGTGGATGATCAGAGTAACTTCAAAATACTCCTTATCCCAGTTTATCATTCATTGCAGACAGTCGTTAACCAATTGATTATCCATTTTGTGAGATTAATGAAGACAGCAAGACGAGATGAAATATCTGTGTGTTCACAATACGATCAACAAGATATGTTATTCTGTCTTAGTGTCCACTTAACCGGTTACCTAAACTCGGTATAGTACGTCGCGTGACAACTATTATGAGTTATCAGGCGAGAAATATTAAGTGTCAATGTCTGCTTGACTGTCTGACAATACCCGCGAACGTATAAATATGACGTATCACACTTTTTAAGAGGGTTATATATAATACCCTTTCTTGCAATGGTTCGAATTTTAGATAAATTGGCTATAATCCCGAGAATACATTATATCCCACGAATGGATGAAATAAGGCTATAAATATAAAAAGTAGGTATAAATTATATAGAAAGAATCAGACGATAATAAAACTATCTTTAAATAACTGATGTTTATTTATGGTATTATACAAATTATGATACGTGTCAATGATTTCTAGCGTATAGGAGAATGTGAAGCAAAGCTATAAGTTTAGAGCTTGGTTATTAATCATACTGCATGATGTACCTCGTATCACATGTTGAAAATACAGTATTATTCTGTTTGGTATCTATTATGAGGGGATACATCTTTTGTTTTTGATGTTTGTCCAATTTGTACGAGTTTTGACGATTGGTAGTTTGGTGCTTATCGACTAGCATTTCCAAAACTCTCTTTATATAAGCTTATAAAACCTGAAATGTACCATGCGTACGACCGACAATTCCCCACTTTACGCGTCTAGTGTTTAGGTTGAAGTATTAAAAATGGGCGAAGCAGACCGTAAATCCATGTTGTGCCGGACTTAACTCGGGTTATAAAATATTATTGTTAACCAGTTAGCCTATTATATATTTTCAAAGTCGGTTCACACATCGTTATTGACACCTATATATTGGTCGTCGTAAAATTGCAAGGGATCACGGATAGAATCCATCGTGAAAATGAAAGAGGCACCAGCCTTGTCTGTGTTGGTGGGGTTGCATGGTAATAATCTGAAAAATCAATGATTTATATATATCAACAGATTGTGCTTGTACTTTACAATTAAATCTTGACTGTTAAGGGCAGAATGCGCCGTGGGATTGTTTGATAGTTCATCGCTAAATGGTTCATTAAACATGGTGGTTTTTTATCTCATGCTCTTAATAATACAAACGCATATGCATTGTGGGACTCAGTACACCTGGAAATTGGGATTATAGTTTTTAGATTTGATTGTATTTTTGAAAATTAATAATAGATATGAAGAGAGGAAGGTTGGACTTTCATGGCATTTTCCTGGAAACAACTGTGGAAAACCGCGAAAACCAGTCATGGTATATAGACGACTCGGGAATAGAACCCAGGTCTCCGGAATGAAAGACCGATAGTGTTACCACTACCCCACCTAATATTGTACAATATTTAGGTTGTTTTGGAAAATGAAGATGAACTTGTTTTTATCTGTTAGATTTTTTTGTGGAAATTGTTGTGAGTTATTAAGTGTAATTATGAAAACCGTGTCTGCATTTTGAATTATGTTTGCTTTTGCAGACCTAAAAAGTACAGTACTTATTACACTGTCATTCTGTAACCTACATATTTTTTTCAATGTCCGGTATATTGATCGATATTTCTCGTAAAAAGTTCAGCTACGTCCATGATTTAGTTTCCTCAATTTTGTATTTCAAAAATGGTTCAACTTCAATTTATCATACAGTTATCATAATATCAGTAAGATACCACAAAACACGTTTCCAATCCTAGACTAATCAGTCATTCGGAAGGAAGAAAATATCAAAATTCTGCAACAGTCGGTGATGTTTCTGGTGGATGCGTAGGCGTAATTGAGGAAACAACAAGGTTTCTTATCAGGGCTAGAATCGAGATCTTGCATCAGTTCGACACAACGTAAAATGTACTGCATGTCAAAAATTACTTCTGAAATAAACAGTCTTGATCAAACTAATAAGACTAAATTCTTAAAAATGCTTTCAAAATTTCACCTTGGATTTAATCCACGTCTTGACCACGTCTTATACGTGTAGAGCATGTGGTGAGTCTTTAGTAATAATAGTACTTTGTTAACTCTTGATTTCGTTTTTTATAAGATACAGTTTAATATCATGGTTCAGATGAATCGACTTCTGTAATCATTTTAAAGCACTAACCAAAGTGCTGTTTTTATGAGCAAGCTTAAGATCGTAAATTTCATTAAAGGGATAGCGATGTGCAAAGTTTTCAGTGTTAATGGCATTTTAAACCGCGGAAAATTCTCATTAGAAATAACTTTAAATACTTTGATAAAGCAACATTAATTAGCAGGTACAACTAACTTAATAGACAGTTTTCGCATGTCAACGTCTTTATACTTGCCTCAAGTTTAATGACGGGAAGGGAAAAACAACGCATGCGCTCCTATTACGTTCAGTTAGTTCATTGGGTAGTTCAATGCGTGGCTCCTCCCTTACCGCCAATAAAGTTAAGATAAGGATAAAGACGCTGGCATGCGAAAACTGTTTAATATGCTAATTTAAAGTACCTTCAACGTTAGTATGCCCATAATTTATCAGTTAAGTTATTTTAAGAAAGTGACGTTAAAAATGTATTATCATATCAATATATTTTATTGGCAAATCACGAGACAAAATTTGATCGTATTTTTGTTTTATAATGTTGGCATCATTATATTTATTTATTATTGTAGAATATCTGTAACCTATACGTTAAGATATACGCCTGCTTGTAAATTTCATATAATATGAATAATCTAGTTTGTTAAATAAATTGTAAATGCATATAATAGTTTGTTTTTTTTGTTTGTTTTTTTTCAAACATTCTCTGTGATGACGGTGTTTGCTAGGTTAGTGATGTTTTTTCTATTCTGATTTGATCTTTTTTTGTAATTTAATTGCCATATGCAAAGTGTAATTATCTGTTTCAAGTGCAAAGCTAATATTTTAATCACATTTGATAAAATCAGCGAGTTAAATGAATCGGAGTTGATGGTATCAGAGAAGCAAGCTTATCTCCACGATATATTAAATCTGTTTATTAACCCGTGACTCTAATCTGTGTCGACTAATGGCAACGGAAATGGAAACCACACAAGTGAACTTTCATTATGTGAAAACTATATAGATCTGTGACACGTTTCTATGAAGGATATAGAACTCCAAAATACATTTCTTATGCTGCATTTTCGCCATATGTTTTTTTTTTCTACAGCAAGGTTCAATAAAATGCATTATCGAAGAATACCACATAACGCATGGCACATTGAAACGGATAACTTCTATTCATCTTTTGAACATCCATTGTTGTAATGAACTACTTGGCACCAAGGGAAATGCCCTATATTTCATGTTTCGTTCGTTAGTTTTTGTATTAAATTCATTATTGTTCTCGTACAGTGGAGACATCCTGGAGAAATATTCTTTTCCCAAGTTGCTTGTTAATGCGTACTATCTCTACAAAATATAATCCGTTGAATTATGATATACAGTAAACCTGTGATGAGGACATTATGGCTTAATTCGTCGCGGTATTGTGTCACTTAATTGGAAAAACGCACCTTGTTTTAAATATTCCTTCAATTAATGAAGGCATGCCGTACATATTTATTGGAAACTCTGTAAGCTAGATCTTGGATAAGTTTCCAGTATGCAGTTATTCTCAATTCGCTTTTTGTTAGGGTTGATCGTACCTGTAATTTAAGTATAGGATTAACCTCTTCTGAGATATGGTTATAATGGTAGAGCGTTAACTCATTTTTAGAGTGCTAAAATAGATTTGTGAAGTATTAATTAATAAGGCAAAAATCGTACACTATTGATCACAGGACAATTTTCTAAAAATAACTGTTCTCCTACAATTTTATATTTAAAATGATGTAGAAAATGTGTCCCGAGTCAAGACATTCTATTGATAGAAGGGTGAATTGATATAAAGTTTACTTAATTTTGATTAAAATATTAAGGAAAGTAATAACAATTTATGACGAATTCTTCAAATTTTTGAATACGAGTTTTTATTAAAACTGCAACCACGCAATACTCGTCTGCTATCGGTGATTGCCTACATAAAGGGGTAGCTCTACTTGGTCTACTGGAAATTGGGTCGTCCCTATTGTGGATATTTTTTAGATTTTTTTAGAGTAATTAATATAACAAATGTTGGTGCATCATGGCGATGTTTTAGTTTCAATGTCAGACGTTATCAGAAAATAATGAGTCTGTATACGATCTAAGGCAGTAAAAACTTCTCATTTTGCATATAAAAAAAAAATGCGTTGTTAACGGGATGAATCCAGGAATAGTTTCCTATTGTTTGATGAAAGAATTCGTACGTGGGCACTGTGTAACTTCCAATGAATGATACCAATGTATTTTTACGAGAATGGAAGCACAAACGTCGCGGCTTCAAAGTAAATAACGTTGGCGTAATTATTGTAGATCATATCCAGCAGAGATGCCGCCGGATTTTCATAAATGCAAAATAGTATATTGAAATTCAACAAAATGAAGGCAAATAATATTTCCGCGTGGCGTATTCAGGTTGCACAACGCCTACTTTAATTTTGAAATTTAGGCGTAAATATTCTGAACATATTTACCCTCTTTCGGAACGTGTTTACCCTCGGCAGATTGAATCTCGAAAAGCAATAAAGCTGGCTGTCAAATTTATAACTGAACCGTGATAGGGTTTGTGTTCGCCGACTGATTTTTCCAAGACACGAAAATGACAAGCCCTATCAGACAAATGAATGTGTAGCTAAGTGACATGTATATATTTTTCTTTTTATATACAGTGACATGAGCGTGAAATGGCTTGGCTTCATTTAAGTTCGACCTATATTTTTCCTCATTCCAACTGATTTCCATTCGAGAAAATGTGAAATTTTATTTACATATATATTTATATTTCCACATATACATGTATTCACTTGTTATCTCTTACTGAAGCTTTACAATTAAGCTAATGCAGTCAATACTAACATTTTAACATTATCAAGCATGCATTTTTTACCATTTCAATTTTTTATACCGATTTACTAATGATTAATTGCAGCATGCATGATAATAACATTTGAAAATTCTTCGTATGATTCTAAAGGCAAAAAATAAAAAAATATATTACCAATGCCAATTTATTTTTGAGGATTCCCTTCGGGCAATTAGACGAAAATGTTTACATGTATTAAATCAAAGTAATTACATTGATACAATTACATATTCCAATTCTAAACACTTGCACCAAGAGCTAAATTTAGCTTGTTCGAGGTCATTTGCGAATGATGAAAAGAGGCTTGATAATGTACTCCGCATATATGGCCTTCACCGAGTTTCAGCATTTGCCTTTTAGATAAAGACTTCGCCATGAGAATCTTGCGGATGCGAACACCGTATTCTAGACCCACACTTTGTTGATTAAAGATGTTATCAGGTTGGGTGATGCTCCATTAATTAATTGAAGCCATATATTGGAGGGCTGTGCAGACAGACCTATGTTTTTCCCATCTATTCTTCAATTTCTGGATATCAAATTGGCAATATAAGAATGGAAATCAGAAGGGAAATACGTTCTTCATGTGACGAACTCATTTCCAAGGCAATAAGGTATAGATTAGTTGAATTGACGCTGGAAGATGCTTCGAGCAAATTTGATAAATCCAATCTTTACACGTGATACTTTATTCTTAGCTTGCAAGTATGGAACAAAACATATTAGAGACTATTCTTGGATCTTATGGCCACAGAAATTGCATTTGGCTACAAACATATACCTTGGGGGGATAGCGTAATAACACAAATAATGGCCGCCTTTATGGGTGGCTCAACCTTAATTCTGCAGTATAATAAATGCAAATGACAGCTGGTATGAATCGCAGAATTCCCTATTGTTTATTACGAAGGAGGTTGATGGTTCTAATGCTACGTTGTGATAAACGCCATCAAAGACATTTTAACGTAACACCTCCTACAGAAAACTATAAAAAAATGATCTTTACTTTTAGGTTTAATATTTCCAATTTCAAGTACAGTCTGTAAGTTCGCTATCTCGTCTTTTGCAAAAAGAAGAAAGAAAAAAAAATGTGCTATAGTCCGATTGTAATCAGAACCGCTGCAACGTTTATGGTCAGCTAGAAGTGAAGAAAGTCATGAAAAGTATCCAATGTACGCAATATCCCTAGAAAACATGGCCTAAGATTAGCTCTTATGCTCCTATAACGACCACCAGTAGTCTAGATATCAACGTTTGAAATGGTTGGCCATCTATTTGTTATATGCAGTATGATGCATGATGTAATAATCACCATCAGTGAAGCAAAAATTGCCACGTTTGAAATTGACTTTAAAGTTTCAATTGATTGTGGTGTAAAATTGACAGTTTTTGTCAAGTATGCGCTTACTTGACAATTTTTGTTTGGCAGTATATGTATGTGTACGTACATGTGTGTTTTCAAAACTAACATGGTCTAAATTCCATTGTAAAGAAGTTTTCTATGATTGATCTACGCGTTCTTATTTTTTATGTTCTAAAAGATGATTTTTAAAAATAACATTCATTTGGCATTTTATATCGTGTTTTTTTTTTTTAATTAGAAAAACTTCTAAAATACATTGCAAATGCATTTCTTTTCAATATGGGCGCTTGCCTTGCATTAAGAAAAGATGGTTTGAAGAGGTTTTTTGTGCCATTTTCAGCACTTTTGCAGTAGCTTATAAAAAACATAGAGTAACAGAAACATTCTTGCTTTACTAGGATGTTATTCAGTGTTATGACTAGGAAAATGCTTTATCCATGCATAATAAATGTCTTGATATTAAAGAAACCACTTCTTTGGATTTATTGTTGTGACAAGGGTTTAAGACTTAGTATTAATTAAATTTAAGTTTTATTTATTAAGTTTCGCCTACGTGCTTATCCAGGAATAAATTCTGTTGGATAATGCCCACTAAAGTAGCTTGAATTGAAGGTGCAATAGGCATATTGTGTCGCACAACTTGTGAATATACTATACATAAACTGCTGTACAAAACCAGCGCATCACCTACATTTTTATGCAGAACATTATAAAAACACATGCTATTGAAACACAAAGCACATGAATTTTTTTGTGTGTGGAAATAGTCATATGTATATTCTTTTTGTATTCAGTATAAGTGTAAAAATTTAGAAGATAATCATGTTCAAATCCACGAAATGTATTGTAAAATATCAAATTTATTCTCAAGTTTATCCAAATGCTATCTATTGAGTTTTTCTATTATTATAATCACGTTTATTTTTTTTTATTATGTTCACTATAACTCTTCTGTGCTACAATTCATGATGAATAACTAAGACGTTTTCCAAACCTGACACTTCATCTAAACTTCTCAAATATCGAGGTTCTAGTCTTCTCCAATAAGAATTCATGTCCATACTTTTCATTGATAACACTCCAAAATTGATGTTAATTGGGGTTCGAAACCAGACTTGATTCTGCATATTCATCAGACATTTCTCCAAATACATATACCTTTCAATTTCTCAAACCTTTCCACGCCTTATTGCAAATAAATAACTTTAATAGCTTAGCGAAACATGAAAAGTCTTTTAGAGAGTTTGTTGTCTTTAGAACTCTGATTGAAATTGGGATTTAATTGACAACGACATATAGTTTGTACTCTGTTGGTTTCCATTTCGATTAATAAACTTTCCGTTAAGTGGTCGTATAGGCCTTATTGCATGCAGTCTATGTCTAACCTTACTTAACCTAATTATTAGGAACCAATTGTAATTTTATGTATTGCAAAAGCGATTGCTGCGTTGGCGTGACACTAAGCGTTTGCCATTACATGTGCAACGGTTCATAAATGCGCACTGCCATCTAATTTAATTCCCAGTTGGATCGCAGCTATGGCCGCTGGTGCAAATCAAACACACTGGCGGCCTATGCGCTCGTATGTCATTATAGGTTTATTATAAACGTTGAAATTAAGGCCGCACGAGGGCTGTCAGTGCATGTATCTCGCCTTAATGGGCATTTCCGTTCCTTGTCCTGCACATGAGCCCTGGACAAAATGCCTCGCCTGCATTAGTGAAATAACACCGACCGCAAATTAAGTGACCAGTGCGGACGCATCGTGCTCCGCATTTAGAAATCCTTATTAGAAGCCATTGTACAAACTCTGTCGTAATGAATGCCTATGCGCAACATTGGACCTCTTGCAATATTGCTTTTCAAGCAGGCGTTGCATAAGCAATGTTCGCGGCCAAAAATGCCATTTGATAGATATTTGCACCGGTGGTTAATTTGGAGCTATTTAATTTTATTAGTCGTAAACATCAATCTCATGTTGGTGCAGTCCCTCTCTTTATATTGTGCCAATCCGGAAAACCTATTCCGAGAAGGTTGTTTTTAACTATACAGTACGTGCAAGGCCCTTTTACTATGCTCTCTTGATTTTAATCCGCCTTTCAGTTTTAGTTACTATGGCGCTGCGCCTATTTTATTGCTAACTTAGTTGTTGCTTTATTAGCTGGGTGCGCAGTTATGCCATGATGTATCTGCAGTGTGCTTCATGAATAATTTTCTAGCGAGATCGTAAAGACTCTGTGTAGTTTTATCATTGTTTTTCAATCAGTACTTCAATCGAGGACAGGAGTTTAAAGGGCATATCCATCATTTATGTTTCTTGCTTTTTAAGCAGTTTTAATTCCAAGAATGTCATGCATGTAATTTAATTTAACCATAGTTAATTAGCCCAAGTATTGTTTCACAATATATTTGGTTAAAATCTTCAACATTTTCAACCTGGAAACTAAGAATGTCTGTCGGCTTAAAAAATAATTCGCTGAACATCTTATTAACAATGAGATATGCTGAATTGAATTACAAAATATTGATTTTTCTGTAAGATTTCAGCTTTTATGCTGCTGATTTGTGAAATTATCGACGTGCACGACATGTCAAATCTGGCTAATCTTTTGTAATATGCATCCATATGATTTAAAATCGATTTGCAGTGCGCCTAATAGGTTATTCTATATTACACAGAACGTGATGTAATTTGACTTTTCAAGACCTACAAATATCATTGTTTCCGCAAAAAAGGTCTTTAACCGCAACATGTCAAACTTCATGATAACCTAGGTTATTTTTTTATATAACACGGTGGACTATTTTGTGATTCGTGACCTCGCTTTCTTTTTACGTCACACTCGAGCGACAAATTGACCACCAAGCTCCAGTCAAATAGTGATGTTTATATTGTAACATGAAGAAAAGTGACATTTGATCTGGACAACTTTGTACACCAAATGCTTCTTTTCATTTTTTCCCCATTGTTGTAATTTGTTTGCTATAGCTGTGACGACCACGAGAGATTTCCAAAAGATCAATGACTGGGCCTTTTTGTTCTTGACAAACCTAAGACGAGGATATATAAAGCAGTGCCAGTCATATGTAAAGCAATCGCTGAAATCAAATAAAACGTCTTTCCAGTTCTCCCATCTCACGTGGCATTAAAATTTGACTCCCATTGTCCATTTTATTGAAGTACGTGGATAAAAACCAAGTCGCCTAGAAATCTGCCAATATCAGGACTCTTGATTTAATCAGCGATGATCCATTGACTCGAGATTTGTTCATCGTTATGTATGTGTGCAATGATGAGATTTGATTTTCTCCTGTGCGGCCAAATCGGTCGTCTTTGAGACAGAATACCAGATAAGCACGATGAATTCTCTGGGGTTAAGAAACTTAGGACGATTTTACTTTTAAGGAAGTTCTAAGTTGAAATCATTTACAGTGAATTCCGGGTAATGGAAACCATGGCTATTTGAATCGTGTAATTTTGGACCACGTTTCGTGTTTCCGGATGAGTTCGTATTATCTGTGATGCGCTTATAATGATTACATTTGAGGTTAAAAGCTATTGTTGATATCATCCTAGCATATGTTTTTAAAACTTTAGAAGTGTAGAAATAGTGAACCTTAAGATAGTCAAGGATTATTATTTTTTGTAAACTTTAGGAGTGTAGAAATAATTAATAATTAATTTTTCAAACATTAGAAGCGTAAAAATAGTGAATGATTGTTTTTAAAACTTTAGGAATGTGGAAATAGCGAAGGGTGTTTTTTAAACTAACAGTGATGAAATAGTGAAGGATTTGCTATATTCAAAGTTTAGGAGTGTAGAAATAGTGAAGAATTAAGATTTGTTTCAAACTTTAGGATTGTAGATAGAAATAGTGAAGAAATTGTGTTTTTCAAACTTTCGGAGTGTAGAACTAGTGAAGGATTATGTTTTGCAAACATTCGTAGAGTAGAACTGTTGAAGGATTCTGTTTTTCGTTTCCCCAACATACTTTTCATCATGACAACTTTTGTTCTCTATCAGTCGCTAGGTTGCTCTTATTTAAGCGTTTTTTACTTGGTATCCCAATTAAGACGTTCTCCGGGAGTTGTCGCCCTTTATATAAGATGTTCAACAGTAGACGGCTTATTTGAAAGTGTCTTTGCAATCCAATCTTTCTTAATGAGCATTCTTAATTCTTTAGGTCTGTAGTAGCAAAACGAACGAAAGACAATCATTGCAACGGTTTGCTTCTTGTTGAAATAAGTGAGCTGAAGACGATTATTGGAACATTCACTCGCCTCTTGTAAGACTGCACAGACGAGATTTTTAGACGACAAGACAAAGCATTAGTCACTATTTGCATAAAAACTATGTGAACCGCAAGATGTGACATCTAGAGCTAATCATACGGCATAACATTAGTTGTATGTCTCGATAGCATATAACATCTCGTCCTACGCAATTGTACAAATATTTGAAAAAGGATGGGAATTTAATGCCAAAAATGCTCGAGGAGACAGTCGTTTGAATGGTAAAAACCAACGAGCTTTAGAAAGATTTGAACAAGATTTTACGTTTCAGGATTTTAAAAAATGTTATTGATCTAATTCAGCGCATGCATGCTATATAGCTATTTTAGATACGCATAAAATCATTTTGGTGTATACGTATTCAAATATTATTTGTCTGTGGAGTTTCAAATTTTGCCTTCGTGCGCAATAAACTTAAATAATCAAGTACACAGTATAGAAATAAACGGCTCTATCTTCACTTGTTTGAATAATGGAGAAATTTGACTTAAGAAATTAATTAAATTTGAAACTACTAGATCACTTTTAAGTTATTTCGGGCACAGACTTTTTCTGATAAAAAACTATCAATGATCAATGCTTGCTTTAATTTTAAACTGAGTATATATAACTAATACATACATATTTAAACATAGTTAGGTCAGGAATTACGATATGTAATTTCATAATCTTAATTTTTTTCATATATAAGATGCGAAATTATGTGTATGGAACAAACGTTATAAAAGTGTCAAATATTGATCTCTCTAAAGGCCAAAGTAAACGCCTTTCCGTCCTATACATACAATCTTAATATATGTATGTATTTTCGAGTTAGGTACAAGTCATAGATATTGACTTAATTATATTTAATTAGCCCCTTATTATATATAATATATTCGAAATAAATTTAGATGCAAGTTTCTTTTGTATTTAAAAAGCATGTAAATTTATGTCCAACATGTTGCGATTCAATGTGTCACTGGACGACTGTGGATTTTATTATCAAGTATATTTACTTTTATACAAAATGGGGTGCCTTATTAAAAAGTATATTTCATGTACTATGGGGATGATCATAATGTGAATTTGTTTATGTAACCAGTTACTATTTTAAAAATGCTGTGCTAACATTGCATGTTTCTTTACTTTGGCATCAATTGAGTACATTGCACTAGATTTGCGGAGATATCACTAGGAAATCCAAGTTATTGAATTAGACTTTGTCAATTTTTTCCACATCTGCCTGCTGCATGTCGATAATGATCTCATGGAAAGCAATCTGCACTCTTGTTGCAATGATCTCATTAAGATTCTGAGTCAATGTGGTCGTTAGCTGATACAGGCACCAACTGTTTCGCGTGGGTGCATACGCCGTTTCTATGCAACGTTGTAAATATTGCAATTTGTTGGAAACTTATACATAGCGGAATCACTCAATGGGGTATGGAATAAAATTCTAACAAAGAGTAAATATGCTTTTTGCGACAAATAACTACGAAAATTGGATATTTCATCATTTCGAAAATTCGCGCAGCGTCAATTTTGGCCTAAAACTGCAAAAACCTAAGGTTAGTTTATTTCGTGAATTGTTTTCGGATTCATGCTCGTATACTCCATTGTGTGAAATATGGAACAGCCAAAATCACATAAGCAATTTATGAGTTTCTTGGTGTTTCCCATAAAATAGAGCTGTAAAAAAGGACATGATTACCCTCTTCGCAAATGTGTTTAATTCGTTCATTTTTTGATTAATGCTCCATGCCTCGCGGCTAGGAATATGGATAAAATATTACTAGACCATGCACATTATTATCTATGTGATCTTTAATTTGAAGTTGTATAATAAATGTATACCATATCTTGCTAAAATATATGTAGCATAGCAAAAATGATTGCCTTACCGCATATATGAAAATGATGACCTGCAAACTACAGAAAATACTTCTTTGAATCACTTTTAAAACAAAGTTTACAATGGTTTTGCATTTAAATCGTGGTGTTTTAAATACAATGCATACTAGATAATGGACCATTGGACATTCGAACCAGATACATACTTGTACCATATGACTAAAAATCAAATAATATGCATAAACGTTGCAGTCCAATTGCGGTTCAATTACCCGAAATGCACTTGTGCTTTCACAACTTTTATTTCAATGTATATTTACATGTAAAGAATGATATAAACCTAACAAATGTCAGCTGTATAAAAAGTATTAGCTTTTTTTTGCTACAAATAAAAATGTAAAACCATTCAAATTTAATTAGTATGTACAATTGTTAGCATGTTTGCTGATATGTTTAATTCTTAATATAGGCTTGGAAAAAAGTCCAAGACTAGCATAAAAAAGCACGTTTCCGACGCTGTTATACTACTGAGCATATAGTACATATAGGTAGTCAGTTTCTTCAAGCATTTCCCATTGTTCATTATTGTAGTGTGGGTTAACTGAATTCATAGTCATTATACTGTATTTTCAGTCTCAATAAAGAACCGTGAAGACAAATTCAATTAAATTCTCCAAAGATGTCTTTACCGAACTTAATTAGCTCTTTTGCGCATGGGAAAAGTTTCATGTTACGTTATATTAATATCTGAAAAGTGCGCCAATCTTGATGCTCGCAAATTTTCAGGAAGCTCAAATCACGAAGCCTATTGTACAAGTTTCACTTTGCTTTCAATACGAAATCAGCGAGTTTTATATGTAGATGAAAGCTCTGAATTTTTTTTTCCGATTCACTAAGCTTATGACTTGAGAAAATATTCTAGAAGGCGTTGTATAAGGTCAACCTCATCTACTTTCGCGCTGAATGCAAAGGCTTTAAGGCTTATGGATTACGTTGGCCTACATGAGAGCGGAGAACGCCTCCATTTTCAAGTCGCACATTTCCATTCTGCCTGTAAGTTATGTAGCGTAAAATTCTTTCGAATTTACCTCGTAAACATTGAAAGTTTAATCTAAATAAATGAATGTGCGTACATGTTGTTGGGTTGAAAAGGGGCGTGAAAGAAGGCTTGTGGATCGTAGAAATTCGTATAAAATATAGGAAATGAACAAAAAAACCACGGTGAGCATTAAAGCAAGTTATGTGGCCTTAATTCCATTTCTCCTTCCACCTTTGGGAGATTATAAAATACCGCGATACACTTCTAATATTGACGCAAGCTTAAAACTTGCAGAGCTTAAAAGTTGGCAAGTAATTTTCGATTAAATATAGACCATAACTTTAGTAGGGTCCTTGTAATGTACCGCCACTGGCCTTTTGCACTGCCTAAACATTTATAATGAAGTGCTTTTGGAGGACACCTGAAGTGCTCTACGAGTGGAATAAAATGCTTTAACATGACCGTAATGTAGTTTCCTTAAAATTGAATGTTACATTTTAAAATTATTTGATCAGTAATTAATTTATGTTTATAGGTCACGTTAACTAACCAAAAGACACATTCGATTGGATCACATAAGGAGAAACAAATGGCAGATTAAATTAGTTAATTAAATTAAACATATGAAATATTACCAACTGGGTAGGCATGTTTGTTGTTTAAGAATGGTGGTATATTTATTTGATTAATATAAATTCGAATTTGTAGTATTTTACAAAGTGGAAAATGAAGTGGAAATTTTACTAGTGTATAAATATTGTGGCACATACCTATTTAGTTGCAACGAGGATTGGGCATGGAGTAGTTAATAAGTATGTTCCACTATGCTCGTACATCTGTAAACTTTGCATACTCACCCTAAACTTAATCCTACACAGTTGTTAATATTTCGTACATCTGCCATTTGTTCTTCTCGATGCCTGATGAAAGCTAAAAAGAAGTAGAAACTGTGTGATTTGAAATAAAATCAGGATTGTCAAAGAAACAGGCTCGTTCATACTTGTTAGTCACCACAATTACTTGAAGATTGAAAGAATCAAACTCGTCTGTGTAAAAACCGGATTTTATAGGTTCTTTTGCCTAGAGTTCGTCGTGCTATCTTCTTCTCAATTGATACATAGGGTAATAAAAAGGCGACGCTCTTGATGTACTTACTCTGGAAACTATAACATTCCTTCATATGAACTTTACGAGGTTTGTCCAGTCAAGTGTGGTTTTCAAGAAAAGATTTTCTAATCAATATTTTTTGATGTGATTAATTTGGATAAGAAAGAAGTGAATCACAATCTTTTAATTATAACGTCTGCCATAAATTTGAAACTTTTGATGGACTTGATAAAGCTAATTTTTATTAGATGACTGTTGAATTCTAACGAGTTGCGGTCGAATCTAACTCTAAATTAAAAGGAAACCGATATAGAAAGCGTAACCTTATCTTTAACTAACATCATTATCGTACAGCGACGAGATATGCAGTATATTGCAGGCAATTAATACGAAATAGAACAGCTCCATGTTGGCGTGAATTAGTGATCATTGCAATTTCTGCGGAAAAGAAGCTCCTGAACTTTAATACTTCCTAAATCCATAAGGGATTAATATCTCCGCCTTTCTCTGTTAATTCCACTTCTTATACTTAGAGCATCGTGAAGTTATATCTTGCACTGTGAAAATGGCTACCTCAATTAGGCGCCTTGGGGAACCTGGGCCGAACCAAAGTATGCTTCAAGTTGGGTTTCTGAAAATAGGTTAGATAGATGAGATTATCACGAAGTAATCGCATCGCGGTTTTGGGGAAAAAAACTATGGATTATAACATAGGGTCCTAGATGAATAAGCGCAATCTCATTGGTGGTCATGCACTAATAAGCAGCTATGTAATGAAGTTTGACGCGTACGCCAATGAGGAGTTTTTCACGCTTGCTAGCTGAAGCCACTAACGATACTATGCAGTTAAGGCTGATACATTATTTTAAAAAATTGTGTTCATAATGCGTTCTAGTATATGCATCAAGTCTTGATTTCCGCCTGGAAAATATGGTCAAATGTCTTCGGATAAGTTATCGAGCTAAGTATTGTACATTTGTAAATTCTTGGGGTGAAAATGCTTTAAAGGAACGATATTCGGGATATTCATGTTTGTTACATTTTTGTATCTTATGATGGAAGTTTTAACATTATTATAAATATTTTGTACTGTGTAAGTTAGTATATTGGGTGAGTAGAAAACATGAATACATTTTCCAATTTCAATATGTACAATTAATTATGCCGAATCTGTTGTTATAATTGTATTTCCAAACCTAAAAATTGTTTTTTATCATATTTATCATCATGAGAGAAAACACGACTAAGTTTTTAAAATAATGTTATGACTACGGGCGTAATTATACTTCATCTGTTGATAAAGACGTAATTTATATACATTTTCATTTCGTGAGATACCTGAAGGTAGGCAAACACTGCTAGCATTAACGTCATACACGGAAGCCCACATTTTACTTACTGTATAATATTACGTAGATTACTGTGGTTTTTAATTCCGTGAGATTCCTTATGGCAGACAAACACATCTATAGCAATAACTTCATATATATTAAAAATCCCACATTCACTTACTATATTTCATTACGTAGATTACCATTATTTTAATTCCGGGAGATTCCTGAAGGTAGGCAAACACTGCTAGCATCAACGTCATACATGGAAGCCCATATTATCCTTACTGTATATTATTACGTACATTACTGTACTTTTTAATTCCGTGAGATTCCTTAAGGTATGCTACCATATCTACAGCAATAACTTCATATATATTAAGAATCCCACATTCACTTACTATATTTTATTACGTAGATTATCATATTTTTAATTCCGGGAGATTCCTGAAGGTAGGCAAACACTGCTAGCAGTAACGTCATACTTAGAAGCCCACATTCCATTTACAGTATTTTATTAATTAAACGAAGTATTTTTTAAAAATTAATACCGATCTTTATATTCGAATTAATGCTCATTCATTCATTTGAAAATGGAGTGGTCGTTATCTTTGATAGAAGAGCTTATTTGAAGTTGTTTTGCATGAACGCTTTTCGTCGACCCACCATGGTTTTGTTTTGGCGACGATGTACTCATGAAATCCATTGCTTGAAGCGCCATGAATTTATGATATACATGGTGGTAGTATGTGCACTACGCTTAGCCTTTCAAACGTTAAAGCAGAAGCGTCATTTAAAATGAGCATATTAGTAGGTTATGACTGCATATATAGTGAAAAGCAATAGATGCGTATAATGAATGTATTTTACAAAACATGTAACTGCTTAATGTAATTCTTTTACGAATATCCTGTCTTACGACGTTTCAAACTATATTCTGCTGTACGTCTTCTTTAAACTAACAAGGTTTGTAAGATGCTTGTATTTGTAAAAGTCCGTCATCTTTAAAAGTTGGATGTTGTTGAAAGTCTGTACGCTACTGCCATCTATCGATATTTGACGGAACTTGTCATTAATGGTCTTTGTACGTTGCTTAGCAACCTTGAGAGATGTTGCTCCTCCCAATGTCATTTCCAGTGGCACGCATTTAGGTTATAGCCAGGCGAGATGCTCTTCATATTGATTAAATAATATGGAGCATCTGGGTGCTCGTGGGTTCCACAGAGCGGGCCAATTACAGAGTGACGCTAAGCCCGCAGCCATTTATAGGCGAATATTAATTAGGAAATGATAAGGGAAAAGGCTTGTTGTCCCTTTATTGATAACTCTGAGGTGGATGCATTTTGAAATATATTGTCATCGTGGGTTCTGCCCCTATGGAAACGGACATGCTACAATATGTCGTTTCCCCAGCTCTTTAAATAGGTGCAATAAATATTCTTGGTTATTTCCTTAATTTGCATGTTTACACCATGCATGTGCCAATAAAGCAAGCTGTTGTCATTTTTTTGATTTATTAAGTTCAAAAAGTGCGAGGTAATGGTGTTTAGCTCTAGCGGCTTTGCTTTGGTGCGAATTTTAGGTATACATGTAGTTTATGCATTTATCGGTGTGACGCATGTGCAGTATTCAAATATAGTTTTTGAAAATGTCTTCTTTATATTTTATTATATGCATGCAAATTATTTAGATGAGTTGAGCTCGGTTGAAAAATCATATATGAGCCATGTACAACGAATGTACAATGAATGTCCATATATGTGCATCTAGGGCCTTATAGGGCATAGTACCTTAATTGGTTGATGATACGATATATGGTGAAATACATACTGTAATTCCAATGTTGCCCATATATGGCCCACATGTATATATGGTCCATACATGTCTATATATGGCTTTTCTACAAGGAAAGAAAACACAAATGTTAGAAATCGACAAACAACTATGGCATGTATTCTGCCCCACAATCCGTACAAGTGCAAGGTCATGTGTTAGTCCACTGCGCTGGTAGTTTTGAAATATTGAGCCTCTTGCAAATTATTAAAGAGAATATATGTAGCCTATATAGTATGCATCTCACAAGGGAAGTAACATTTGGTGGAGTCATGCTATCCACTTTTTAATCTTGAGGCCAGGGTTCAATTCCCAGGTCTGCAATCTTGACTATTTCTTTCTGTGGTTTGAGTGTGACCTCTATTGGGAAATTGTGTAATAGAAGAATTACACGACTATTGCGAAGGTATATTTTGTTGTTTTTATGGTGGTATTTCCATATTAGAGTTTTAGCATGCCAATGTCTTTATATATACCTCAACTTTAATGGTGGGAAGGGAAGAACCACGCATGCGCACCCATTACGTTCAGTTAGTTCATTTCACTTGATACTCTGTTAAGTTTACGAAACTGTTCTCTTATTATTATGGTAACACATTTACGGAAATCCGTACATCTCACGGAACTGTCTATTTATCCAACAAACCAAACAACTTTATATAGCCTTTCTTCGTCATTGTGATATAAAGTTGAAATTTTCGTTTCGTTACGTATCCAGTGCTTTTGAACTAATAAAACTTCACAGAAAAAAGTCACTCAGTTAAGTTCTTTTATTGTTCAAGTTTCAATTAAATCTTTTAAAAAATATATCTTCAATTTTAATCTAGTGGCCAAAATGATCGAATAACCAATACAGTTTCCACTACTTTGTGCACTCCCTTTTCTTGCGAAGTGTCCATGCGACATCCGAACGTAAACTAATAATGTATGATAAATGCATTAAGGATTACATGTATTTTGGTGAAAAGCTGTCAGGAAACAAGAAAAATGGCATTGCCTTCCTACCTGTTAATTGTCTATTAAACCGACCATTAACTCGCGCTCTGCTGTTTGTGTAATTAATTAACCTTTAATAGAAACCGTTAATATGCATTAACTGAACCTATGTATACAACACGAAAACAAAGAGAAGCGATATGACCTGATTCTGAACATATTTTTTCTTGCGTAGTGTAACCAGGACACTTTGTCATTTTTCATTTATTCTCGAATTAGACAGCTAACATTATCATTAAGATTAACTTTAACGTCTTTTCCGATGTTAATTAGCTTAATGGAATGTAATTAAGTCAATTATAATTCTTCATATAAATTTCAAATGTTAAGATCAAGCCCGCCGGTCTTCTACAGGATATGTTTCATGCAAAGACATTTTTAAAAAGCACTTACTAATTATTATATTACTGTATTATAGTAGAAATAGTCACATAAGTTAGTTGATAAGCGACTCGATATATATATATATACATATATATATATATATAATTGAAGTGTTTCCATTTACTCCAACCTTATCTCTTATTTAAATTGATATTACTGCACATGTATACGTGTATTTTTGGAAAGCATTGGCTTACGTGTCTTGGTTTAAAACTCAATAATATTTGCTATTCTAAGCAAGTACGTATAGACCAATTTCTTTGATATATCATCTTTTTTTACCTTAGGACGTATGCGATGAAAAAAATTCGAATTTCTTACACGTACGCGTGAAATATTCACTAAAAAAAATATTTGTCATCTTTGGGCTATGTATCCCAAGCCGATATGAGCTTGTGTATGAAAGGGGGTCTAAAAATGTACGGTAATGACATTTCCTTCACGTTTACAATTTTTATCGTTTTTATGGTCCAAAACCACAATTTGCCAGTTTGCTCGAAAAACGTTATGGCCTTGCCACGATACGTAAATAGGTATATAAAATGTATGTATCGTTGGAAATAACGCTTGCAATTTCATATTAACTTACATACATATGGTAATCTTTTCTTTATCTGTGGCGTCGAAAACTTCACATAATTTTCTCGTCTATAGCCAAAATACTACGTTTTCACTGCATCTAGTTTTATTGGAAAGCAAACTATAAGACTACACTTGGAAGATGTTCAACTTTTATGTGGTGCCATCCTCGGCTTCCTCTTAATCTTGGATTTCTCGAAATATATTCGCATGAATGGCAGATAGAAAATCTTTTCATATAATAATGTACATGCACATTCAGCATGAGTTCTACCTACAAGAATGATTTGGTTACTAATAATTTGAAATTTTTCGAAGCGACGTTATGAATAAAACAACGTAACTTTGAATTAATACATACATAATCTCGCGCCTAGAAACCTTTCTTATAACGTTATTTTGCCTTCCTACATGCTTGTTTTTAAGTTGCACTTCAGCTTTTTAGATAAGTTAATTACAGTGCTTTTGCGGCTTCCTTTTGTCCTTGGCATTAACGCCTTACTGACTTCAAAATCAGCCCTAGGAGTTTAAATAACAGGATTTGTGAACTACACAAGTTGAATTTTGGAAAGCTCTTAATGCAGGAATAACTGTTCGTTCTCATACATCAGTTACGTCGTAGTTTCGTGAAACTGACATGTTACTGATGTGTGTAAGTGGATCTTAAAGAGATTTTATTTTAAATTTTGGTGTTCTGAAACCTCTTTTAAAAACTAAATTTTTAATACATTTGTGTACTATATTTACTAATTCACAATATGTGTAGATTATCCTAGAATAAATATATGTTATCTCTTAACCATAACGGGTTCATCATAATGCATCTGCCCTAGTGCTAAAAGTGGTCGATAATAGAGTAAGATATGGAAAAATTATTGGGAAAGTCTACCCTTATAATTGAGAGGGCAGTACACTGATAAACATAGTTGTTGAACGACCTATAGAGTTCTTGAGATAATGGCATTTATATACAATGAATGCAATCATACCATCATGCTCGCCTTACATTTACCAAACTTATGCCTTTCCCTGTAGTCAAAATTCTCTTTCAGTTATAGTAGTGCTTTAAAGTAGTGTTTGAATTTAAATATACTAAACGTTTTATTTATTTAGTCTAATGATGAAAACCATAATTTTTTTAATCTTATCATTTTTGATATTTTCAAAGTTCAGACGATTCATCAACAAGCAAATCGTTCTGCAGTTAATGAAATGTCACACAGAAATACTTTGACAAGCTTATCAACTCCCTGAAGATAAAATAATCCCTACAAACTGCAAATTTAATTTTCACCTTCATATGTAGTACATGCTGATGTTTACGTGCACAAGTGGTTGGGCATTCATACATTGATGAATAGCTAATTTTTATGACTAAGACTCCCTCGAGGTCATACTGGATTGAATCGATTAGTGATTTAAACATGTCTTTCATTCGCTTTAGTAGTTAAACTTTTTCTGTGCAGAAGAGCTAAAAGCAGTTTCATGCAATCGAGAGCAAGGTCTAATTCACTGGATAAAGTGGAAGAGTAGTTGCAGTTAAACATCACTCCACTGATACCAAAAGTATAAATGTCTCGGGATTTGAGCGAAAAACTTTCAGTGGATTACAGCATAACGGAGTTCCTTATATTTCCTAGTGGACGTTTGGAAATTGGATAACCGCATATGGCGCTTTGCCAGCCGTTTTGCGTCATTTTGGTGCAGTGGAGTCCATAATGATGCAATTAGGAAGTTAAGACTAGTTTCCTTTTTATAACATCCTCTATGCGCATTTTTTTTTCTTCTCAAATTTCTTATGCATTTGAATGGTATTAATTAAAGTGTGAATTTGCATTTGACATTTCCCCTGTTTGCGTGCAATATATTCATTAATTTAACTCGAATTATCCAGAGGGTCGTCACATCATAATTAGTCTAGTTGATGAGAAAGGGAGAGATTAAACGAATAAAAAAGGAATAATTTAGACGTTAAGCACCACCCCGTAGTTAATGCTCTGCGGCACAGTAATCTCAGTTTTTATCTAAAAACTGGAGAGAGTGCAATTCTGCATAAAAAGCACATTGTAAATAGCCAAAATAACTTGATCCTTGATCCAAAGGAACTTCATTTGGGGAGCATTAGCATATTTAGTTTTTTCTGCAACTATAAATGCGGATAATTAAAACTACTCGTCTGCCCAATTAGCAACTTCTATTTTGGACTTGTTTATACTATGTTACTACAGGCTCAAATAATTTAAGTGTTAGATATTGCAACTGTAGTTAAGAAAATCGCAATTGAACATGTTTCACACACTTTTCCCTTGCGGCAGAGGTGATGACATTAGTTATTATTTGGAGATCGTGTGTATGGTTAATACTTCACACATAAGAATGGTTTTTGCCAGTAGCACATTCGTGTCATTTAAATACCGATGGCACTGACAATGGATTGTTATTTTGTGATCGGTTTACAATCGACCTTTGTGCAAGTTAAAGCGGTGTTTAAAATTGACGTTGATCAAACTATTTTTCGGCTGAATATTAAATCTGGTATTCTTACCTCCATCATTAATATATTGGAAAACGCTAAGCTTTTATTAAAAGCTGAATGAGAAGCTGTCAGTGTAAGATACGTGTTCAATGCAAAACACAATTTACTTATTCCAATTTGGATATATTTTCAGATGCTATCTAGACTGATACATTTATCCAAAAACCAAACTAAAGGAAAGACCATAAGGAAAAGACTGTAGTTTTCATCCCATTCAAGATCAAATTTTAAATATTGAATAATTTTCTGAAAGAAATTGGGCACCTAGTATATGTATGCTGAAACGTTGAATGTACGAGGTCAAAAGATATCGCATTCACATTATTTGAATTACTCCGGTTTTCCATGCCTGGTCATATTTGGAAATTGGATTCTTTTGACATTTATTTTCTTATTAAGACGTGGATCGTTTTAAGCTACTTCTTATCAAGATTTTCCCTGTTTAACAGGTTTTTTAAACAATTTTATAGAGCTTTCAAGTGAGGAAATGTGCAGTCTCTGCAGCTGAAGCTCGTTTCATGAATAATTTATGTCATTATGCTCGGTTTAATTTCTTGCAAATTAATCTACTAACGTTGCTCAAGATAACTGCTGTTGTGTAATGCTCCTGCCATTTGCACTTCGTGTATTTATTTTTTCTAGCATGGGTACACTTTATGGCAGCGATAAAAGGCGCTCTGAAGGAGACATTCTGAATTGTTAGAGAAATTAAGTTTAAGAAATAAGGGAAAATATATCCTGCTTAATTTTATATCAAAATTTCGCAAACTTATCTATTATATACTTATTTTTATACCTTTGATACTGGGATTCAGTAGCTACAGTATATCCACAGCAATATTAGGATTTCAAAGTTTTTGAATTGAAGATGGTTTCTATTCAAAATCGATCTACACGAAAACAGCCAAACTTATAAAAGTTTTTAATACAATGCGGGAAATCTTGCTGCTGTAAAAAAATAGAATTTCTTGATGTTTCCTTGAGTTTGATAGGCACAGGAATTGACGTTGATGTTTCCTCGTTTCTTATCTGAGAGCTATTTTATATTATGTTTTTTCAAGTGTTTGACAAAACAGAATAGAAAAGATTGCGCTTGCATACACACTTTTGCTGACTTTCATGTCGTCTTCAACACGCCTCTATAAAACTCGCCTATTCCAAAGAATAGTTTGCCCTTGGGTACTGTATAAACTAAAACTTTTCGCAAGTGAATGTAGCGCAAAAGTCTTACCAATATTCCTTAATATCATACTTTTACAACTCAAGTGGTAACTTCTTGATAATAACTGTTCAGTCCTCTGCTTTATGAATTATCAATGCTTGATTACAGGGGTGTTTGACACGCTGTAGAAGCAATTTTTTACTTGCTTTCTTGTATTTTACACACAACTGTTTAAATATCAAAATTAACAGAAGAATTAGTTGGATTCCGACTGAAATTCCCTTTTATTTTAGATTCGAGTAATAACGTAAGAATCCGATAATAACCTAATGTGAAATTTTATTGTAAAAGTTGTTAGCATCTTACACACAACATACATTCATGCAACTTTTAGAATATTGTTTTCATGGTGTTGGTGAATGGCATTGGTAGGGTGGGGAGGTTGTTGGCCCACTATTCAAATCCGTGATGAACATCCCTACTTTATTAAAGAATGGTACATAACTAGAATGATAGCGACGATGATTCAGTGATCCATAATTTCAGCGAACTGAAATGTTATTAAATCTGACACCGTGATTACACATTATCAGTTTGAAGAGTATATATTCCAACCTTCATACAACCTGATACTTTATAACCTGATACGTTGTAAGTTCTATAGAGTGTAATGAATTTACTATTGGAAGGCCGCCATGGGAATTTGTCCCCGAAAGTTTGACAATTCAGGAGGAACTTTGTATTAAGGCAAATGCTTCCGTCTATAGAATTAAACATTTCTTTGCCTTGTGACTAACTTTCCAATTTATCAAGTTCTGAGCAGATTATCGGTCCTATAATGAATACTTTATTTTTACTTAAAGTATCTTGAGTAAGTAAAATGCTAGATGCTGAAAAGCATTATCTTAAAATAGTGCGCTGCGCTGCATCTACAGTGTGATTCTGTATTACGCGATGGGAAATCAATATTTTTCTTTTGCGAATATAGGGTTTATGTAAAGCTGGTATTTTTTTGTGTGTGCAAATCTGCTAAAATGCCATTAAGTTTATACTGTATTTCACGTTCTTTTACGGTTATATAATGCATATTTAATATTAATAATGCCACGCATGTAGATTTTAATAAATCTTTACGAACCTAATTCATGGTGAAAATGCGTCAACATTAACCAGCAATATGCTCCTATGCATTCGTTTAATAAAAGCACACATCACATTTGCCTTGGAAAACGCATTCGCTACATAAAACTGCATTAAGCCTGATAAGTAACTTTAATATATTTGACCAATTTTTGACAAGAATTACCGCATTGTGTTGAGATTCTTTGTTAATATAAACAATGAACTTCATATATATGAAATGTTGCCCATCAGTAACGAATTGTTTAGAGCTTCAATGCAAAGAACTTTATTAATATATGTACTTTTCTGTAAATTTACATTTTCATCTTGTAATACACGGGTCATACATCCAGGACTATGGATATCCAAAATTCGACAGTGTATCATAAAAATGAAAGAAAAACAAGACAAAAAATTTCTTTGCAGTCGTTTTGTATTTTTTTACTGTAAATGGTGCATTTCATCCACAACAATGAGTGCAGATGTAAACATGTCGTAGTGCGTAGTTTGTATATTAATGTTTCTAAAACATCGCTTAACATGTCTCGTTTTAGATTGTATGGCAGTGCAATTTGTTAAGTCAACAATATAGTTTCCTTGGAGAGAAAAAATAAAATGGAGCATGTTGTATACAAAGTTCCATTTATACTGCTGAAAGTCATTTTCATTTTTTATTACTGTCAGCATCCTAATTCAGGGTTATTTCTTAAAGATATATCCATCTTATTCTGGTGGGAATTAATTTATACGTACTTAATGTACGTTATGTAATGTACATGATTAAACACTGTATAGTACTTGTATACTGTATGTACAATGTACAAAAAATGGCTTATTATAAATTTAATCATCCAAACTTATGATATGATACCATATTGCCATTGGGTCTACATTCACAAGGAAAACTTACTTATTTGTATGGAATATGGTCCTATTAACATATTGTTCTATTGTATTACCATGCAAGGTTTGGCCACGAAGCTTTTTTCATAGTTTTTAACGATCTCTTATTTATTTAAACGTTGTTACTGAAATATGCAGATAAGAAGATACTCATCATTTGCATTAATGAATTCTTGAAGCATTGTTTTCCTCTTTTTGGAATAACAAGTATAAATGCAGGTATATTATATAGTGTGTGCAGCATTATTTAATATTTATACAAGTCTAGATGATAATATTTGTCGGCGCTATTTAAATGAATTACATTTTACTTTTAAAATAGGCAATGGTATGTAAGCTGATTCTTCATTATAGTCTAATACCTACGAATTATGCATATTTCATATATGCAGAATTGATTATCTTGTACTAATAATATAAAATATATATAAAATGCACATAATATATGTTGTAGGAAAGCATATTGTACGCATGAACAGATGTGTGTCCAGCATGTCCTTTTATAGAACGGATGATAAGGGTATCAGAAGGCGAGATACTTTCCCCTTCATGTTGCTTGTAATAAATTATCAGTGTAACATTTATCTAAATAATGGTCATGACAGAATTTATCTTGAAGATAAGAGATGTTAAGACAATTCCACCCTTGAACTATGTTAGTTGATGGTTACATCTACAGCTGTTTTGATGGTATTGAGCTCGAATACTATACAGAAAATCGATTGTGCATGATGTTTATGACCTCTTTATACCCTAAGTAAAAGCATAATTGAAGAGATTTTGAAGGTTCGACATCGATTTATATTTACTAATTGAAATTTGATCGTCTATATATATGGGATTTGAGAGAATATCGTGTTTCCAATTAAGCTCGTATTTCGTTTGTACTGTATTATGTAAATATTGTTGATGTATCTTGCTATCTTCGATGCAAATATAAATGAATAGTAAATTAATAATCAGAAATTTGCATTTAACTCTCAAATTTGGTTCTCTACGAAACTAATATCCAAAATAGCAAGAATTCGCTTTCTTATAAATTGTTTTTAGGATAAAAATAGCTTTTGAAGCATTTCTTGGATATTTTAGCTACCGATAACCTCTGCCGGAATTGCACTTGGATGTTGTTTATAAATTACCTTTAGCAGTTATGTATGAATACCTTGTACGACAACAACAATAACAACACAAGCATTTCTCGTCATTTTAATTATTACTAAGATGAAAGCCTCGAGTGTTATTTTCATTATAATTGGGGTTTTTTATTTGTTCGTCATACATAATTTATGACTTGGAATGAGTGAATTAATTTCACAGTTGCGCTAAAGAAGTTCCAAAAATAGATAATCTTTAAAACGTGTGCGCTGAGGCTTCCCTGGTGAAAAGATCAGTAGGAATCAGTATAAATTTCATACTGATATCAGTACGATCGTACTGACATTTGATGATA